>VYZW01057673.1:277-144933 GCA_013401315.1 Balaeniceps rex | reverse complement strand
AAAAAAAAAGGCGTCAGTGGAGACTGGTCATCTTTGTATTCAGCGTACGTTAACGTGATGAATAGAGATATTTTCCCCATACCATTGCAAATATTTATAAACTACACATCACTGCAATTTACTTTAAAATGTATTTTCTCTTGCAGGGGTTTCCTCTGTTTGTCATGGTATTTATCCAACTGGGAAACACTGAAAAATGGGAATGTGTTAACAGAACAAGCTGGAAGGATACAAATCATTCTCTTTCTGCCCCTCTGTGGGAATAATGTGAATATTTATAGATCTGGAAAGCTTTCAGGAGTCTTTAATAAGTGAGAGCCAAACCATTCTCTTTGTGCTGATGCCATTTCTTGCTTTGACCTGAACATCCATCAGCTAGGAGCTGTAGCACCGAGGAGACTGAATCAAATCAGTCATCTATACTTAGGCCAAATTTGTGGGTTTTTTTCTATTAAAATTGCAATAGAGCAGGAACAAAGGTACAGAGCCCTGCAAGGATAACGTTGTTTACAGCACATGGCAAAAATGACACTTAAATGCAGTCATCCTGGGGAGGGGGAAGGTGGGCTTCTTGCTTTTAGACGCCGCTGTCAAGTTGCACGGGTCAAACGCGAGACCTATTCGACTGGCTTGTCTCGCGCAGCTAGCTGTGTTCCCTGTGCAACATTTAGCAGTGGTTTCCAGGCCTCTGCAGCGGTCGTCTTTTGCCAAACTGTTTTATGTGGAAGGTGGGTAGGATTTTATGAGAAGTGAAAATGCACTTATAAGACGAAAGAGGAGGTTCCAGTGAGCTCCCCGCGCTTATTGAAGCCAACTGATGGAGTGGGGAAAGGAGGAGGGTTAACACAAGCCGGTGGGAAAGCAAAGAGCAGAACAAGCACTTCAAAGCAAAGGCTGAGCAGGGGTCAGAAGCAGTGTCAGGTCCAAAGAGAAATGGAGAGGGGAAAACCTGAACGCCCTGCGCCTTCCCTGACAAAGAGAGCAGTGTCGGGTACTGGAGGGAAGAGTGGAGGTTGGCTAAAACAGACACATGGCAAGGAAGAGGTTAGAGAAATCTGGGGAGAAGAAAGTTGATTGTGATTTAAGAAAAGAAAAAAAAAGTATAGTATCTCATGAAAATTAAGTCAAAGCTCTCCTGTTGTCTTTTCTTTTTTGATTTTCCAGGAACAAGGTAGGAGCAGAGCTCCTGAAAGTGAGTGGGAGTGTCTGTGAGATGTGAGGTTGAGTTTTAGCATAGCTCATTCTTCATGTGACTTTTTCATGTAAAGGTCATGTTTATGTTTTGTTGTTGGCTTTAGGATTGAAGGTCTAATTCTGAGCTGGGCACAAGTCCCCCTTTCTGTAATACAGTAGCAGCCTAAGTAAAGTCTGCAGGATAGATCCTCAATTCTTTGTTCACATACAGCCAAACCAAATCAATAAAACATATTCAAAGACTCACTTGGGATTGTAGGTCCTATAAAGCCTTCCAGAATGTTAAGTTTTACCATAGTATTTTGCCTGAGGATGTTGTGTGGGCATGTAGCAACTATATCCTACAGCAGTAAATGGTTATACAAGAACTGGAAAGTTATCTATTATAAAATGTCCCTAATAATTTTATACGTGTTTTGTGAGGATGGAGGCAAAGCAATCGCAAACCAAGAATGTAGGGCAGGAAGAGTGGATTACAATTGCTTTGATCTGCATTAAATCCAGCTTTGGGTAGAGGGGGGGAATAAGTGTCAAGTATGACTATGAAACTGGGAGATGCACTGGTTGCACTGGGGTCGCATCCAGACAACTGCCTGCTGCACCCAGCTGTAAGCGCTGGTAGAAAGTAGGGTGAGAGACCACCTCAGTGGCCACACGTGCAGCTTCACAGTGGGAATGGTAAGGATTATCTTAGAGAAGAGGTTACTACTGACTTGTGCTGAAGCACTGGCCCTTTGCCCGGTTGCTGCCAAGCTGCGTGGCAAGCTCTCGGGGAGTTTGGGTTTCTAGGGTCTGCTGGCTCAGTGCCTCCCAGCTATTCAGGCTGCTCCTGGCTCTGGTGTCTGCAGGTTTAACAGAGACGTGTCCCAGCAGCTGCCTGGGTTGAGGGCACCCAGCTCCATGGTTTCCTTGCGGAGGAGCCAGCAACCTGGCAACCTCCGCTGCGCCCTCCTGACAGCCTGGGAACGGGCTTGGGGACACCTGGCTCCCTCTCGGGTTACTGGGAAGGAAAGACGAGTGCCTGGCAGCAAAAGGGACCAAGAAATGGGAATCTCAGCTGTTGCCTAATTTGGAAAAACTTAATATTTTTTGATGTTTTTTTCTTATTTCCTGCCTATAAAGAACGTTGTAATTCCTAATCCTTTCTCTAAAACAGAATGATGATAATTTTATTCCAAACTCCCCACGGACTTGAATTTCAGTCATTCTACCCTCAAGATTAATCAGATTTTCTGTTGCACGACCTTTCTCCAGACCACAGTCTCTGCTTTTCTGTGCTAGTCCTTTTGTCTTTAGGGGTCAGTTGCCTCGACCACGCATACACTATAAAGCGGTTGCTTTGTCTCTTCTTCCAGTGTTTAGAGAAACTTTAACACCATTTTTTCCCAAAGGCCAGTTTAGATGCTGTTTTCTCTTTGGTAATTGTTTCTGTCCTTTTAATACTCCTGGGACATGGTGGAGCCTGTCTGTGCTCACTTCTCAGTCCCTACTTCTGAACTGCATGCTCCTTTCTGTCGCCTCCCCGTCCTATATTGGGACTCCTGCTCTCCCCAGGCCCGCTGTCTCATTGCCATCACCAAGGCTGTCCAACTGCTCCCTCCACCCTGGAGCAAACCCAAAATACAGTAAGCTCTTATGGTTAAGAGAAAATGTCTGAGTCAGGGAGCAAACTGATACAGAGAACTTAAATGTCTCAGAGCATCAGTTGTATTAATAATTACCGAAGGAAGAAGGGTCGATATGGGAGACTGTGGCCTCCCCTCTCATTTTGATGATTTCTGAGCTAAAATCTTGACGATGAGGTCATACTGTCCCCCAGTGAAAAGGCTGTTATGTTCAGCGGGTGAAATACATAAACATTTAAGAAAGTGGCTGTGCACCAGTGTTTTGCAGTGTTGGTTTTTAGGTAGTCTTCAATTACAGGACAGTTAGGAAGGGCTTTTTTGTTTTGATTTAATGTTGCGGAGTGCTAGATACCCGCAGCTGGAAAACATGCTATGTGCTCAGAGCAAATGCACTCATCTTGGAGATTGCTGGGTGTCTCGAGCCTGGGCGAATGCCTGGAATGGTGGTTTCATCATTTCTGTGCAGATGACAGCCCTGTCCAAAAACTTCAGTTGTCCCCTTGCTGTTGTGAGCATCCTGGCTCAGCTCAGCCCTCGTCTGCCCTTCCTTGCTTACAGGGAGAGCAGTAGTGTGGTCAAGAGACTCACCCGTGCCTTGTCCTGGGATTGCCAGTCTGGTGTCTGCAATAACTCAGAGCAGTCTAAATCTGTGGCTTTTGGGAGCTGACGAGGTTCGCACCTTAGCCATGCAGCAGCTTGGGGATAAGAGGATGTTCTGGCTGGAGAGTCTCAGCTATATCAAAAAAGGAAAGGATTTGGTCCAAGAAGAAAACCCCTCCACATGTCCTTAGCAAATACAGTTATTAAATGTCCTCCATTTCAGGGGCTCTGTGTTGGAGCATTTGGGAATTAAATTAGTAGGTCAGGTTGGTGTGTCACAAGTGCCCCTTCTCACACTTCAGTATTATTTTTAATCAAACTGTTAAATAATAATGCTTTTAAAAGAAACAAAAACCACTTCAGGAGAACATTGAGTCCTGAAGTACCCCAAACAATAACGCTGCTCCAAATTCCTGCTCTGTGTGTGGTGAGGAGACCAGGACAAGCATGGGACTTTCTATTATGAGACCTGAGCCACCGGCACTGATGAGAAATGGAGTAAGAAGGGTGGAAGGGAGTCTATAACAACACAGAGGCAATGCTGCTGCCTAAAACTGGCCCTTTATATAATCTGGGATATCAGCAACACGTTTGCTGGGGTTTATTTTAATGGCTCTTAGTGGTTACGGCTGATTGGCGATGGCGAGGCTTGCACCCTGCCTTGGAGGGGTAGCCCGGAGCGGGCAGTGGCATCGTGAACCTCCACACCCTGCCACCAGCGCGCCCTGACCCCGAAGGGGACCGCGGCCGAGCCCCGGCAGTTGCTCACCCGTGCCCTTTCGCTCCTTGCTTTCCCTGCTGAGCCTGGCGAAACGACCTCCAATTACTTCCAATTGCGGTGACGGTTTTGCGCGAGGTTAGACACCCCTCTGCTGCGGCGGGGAACGAGCTGACCGCCTCATTAGGCCACCAAGCAGCCTGGCAATGGCGGCCGCTTTCCGTCACGGCTAACCTGGCTCACTTCTGCACAGCGATGGCTCTGCATCTCCACTATGGCCACAAGCTGCTGCCTTCCCAAGAGGAGGTCAGAGACCTCCACAAGGCTTTGACAGATCCAGTCCTTGGGAAGGTCCAAACCAGGTGACATTGTAACCTCTGACCTGAACGCAGCATGGAGAAGCAATCTCTTTTTGTTTTTTATATTGTACCTGCACAAAAGCCTTGTGGACACTATAGTACAGCTTGTGTTTGTTCAAGTTAGAAGAAATTTGAAGGTTGGTGGATTGGCCAAGGGATGGATACATATGCAAGCAAACAAGCCCACAGGAATGTGGGAAGTTGGAAAGGGAGCAGTAAAATCCTGTTGTGTGGAGGAGAGCTGGGGTGATCTCCCATCCCCAGGAGAAAGAACAGCTCTCCAGTGCCTACAATATCTCTAACCAAAATCATGGCTAGATAGGTCGTGGGGGAGCTGGGAGCAGGAGTCAGAAAAGTCTAAATTGCCACAACTTCAAAAATCTCCAGTTCTAGAAAGTTTAACATGTCTTTTGGAGAATGGCAGTACTCAAAACAGCGCTCTCTTCCCTTTGTGCAGCATATCTACACAGCTACGATTTTGGTGCTGTAGGATTATGTGTTATTCGCTGAAATCTGACACCTCCAAGAATCCATAAGATTTATGCGGCTGATTTCAGAAAGGACAGGGTTTTGCCCTGCCTAAGAGCAGACTGTTTATTTCATAAATGGCTACTCGGGGAGAGCATGATTGCACACCCCGTACTGGCAGGAGAAGCTTTTACTTCCACGTCTGTCGATTAAAAGTTGCAGAATGCAAATGCAGCTTTGGGGTACCTGGCTATGAGCCCTGTGCGTCTCAGCATGGAGATGTTATTCCCATTTCTAACAGCCTCCAAGCAACTGTGTGCCTGCTTGCAACAGCTTCCTAAGATGTAGTCACAGAGACGTTTCAGAAGGAGTCTTCCCTATTCTTCTAAGGCATAGGATAGCACAAATGCCTCTTACATGGTCTTGCTCTAAATACCCTTGAGCTCCCTGGTTTGCAATTCAAAAGCAGGCAGTAATAAAACACCCCTAGAATGTAGCATTTATTTTCTCCTCCCTGCCAATAAACTCTTGAATTATCTTACACATTGCATTTAATTAGATTTTCTTTTATTGTAACAAAAAAACTTCAGATGATGTGCTCGTTTAAGCAAGATGTTGGCATCACTTTTTATTTTCTCCTCTGTTGTGCTGCATCCACCCATATTCTCCAGGAATGAGCTTCTCGATGCAGTTTGATTTGTGTTGTTGGCTGGTGGGTTTTTATGACCTTCCTTCTATTCCAGCAGTTCGGTGCCTGGGGGCAGCAGAAGGCTTCCTGCAGAGATGGGTCCGTGTGAAGTTCTGTCTGTTCCCTTCTTCCTTCTGTCATCGCCTTCTGCTCCCACTTCTGTTTCTTCTTCCTTTGTAATGGCTGTTCAAGAAGGATGGGGGAATTGTTGGTTAGGACACGCTGGACCATCAGTCCAGATTGTTGCAGTTCATTTTCTAGATTTGCTGTGTACTGCTGAAAGAATGTGAGCAATATTTATGTTATTGTGTGTTACAATAGCAGCCAGAGGCCCAAAGCAAACACAAGGACCTTTGTGCTTGCCATCATGCGGTAGAAGTCCTACCCCATGAAACATCGAAACGCACAAGACGGGCATTGAGTTAGGGAATGTCCAGCCACTGAGGGTTTCTCACTACTTAGGCAGTTGTATTTTGGCACTGGATTTCTCTCTGTAGAGCTGGAATAATAATTTCTTCTGTCAATGTTGTGTTTAAATCTGTCACACGTGAAAAGTTGGACTATTTTGGCGTTGAGCAAAGACAAAGAACCTTTCATTTTACTTTTTCCTTTTATATCCCCTTCTCTCGGAGGCTGTGTGTTTCCATGCATTCACTTCTCACCTCCCTCTTTTTTCTTTAACCGCAGGCTCACAGCAAGTCCATCAATCCCAAACCAGCCATTATACCTTTTTTTTTTCCCCCATCTTGAGGGATCATTTACGTGTGTGGCAATGTCACCCAGCTCATTAAAGACTGCTTGTTCAAAATCTGTGTGATTGCTCACATTTAGATAACCAAATGAAAACTGGCTGAAACATCTTTCAAAGCATGGTCAGAAACCTGTGCTTTACCTCCCTATTTTTTTTTTCCAGAGGAACCAAATTTAGAGCAGTGTGTCCTCTTCATTTGGAAAAGTTTTGCCCTTTACATTGATCTAGGCTGTGGGGCACTTTTCTTAGACATGGGTTAATGCACTGCAGGACTTGGGGCAGCCTGAAGTTCTGGAGGCCTGGAAAAGCTGACCAAAGAATGGTTTGGACTCATGAGTTTTACCTCTACAAAAAGCTGCTTAATGCTCAGCAGAGACTCGGATAAGAAGTATTTTATACTGCAGAACTTTAGTCGACACGAGCAGAGAGTGAAAGGCAGTGACTTAAGGGTAGGCTTCAGTCTTCGAGAGACTGTTGTAAGCAGGCTGAGATAGGAGATCATAGAAAGTAAAGGACTGCTCTAACTGGGTGCTAGTCATCCTCTACTGCACGCTCTTGATGTTCAGTTGCCAAAAACTCAGGAAGTTGAGCGTGTTCCCATCCTGAGGAACTGAATTGTAATGTAAAAAAAAAAAAAAAAAATCATTATCCCTAACACAAATTTTACAACTCTTTGTTAATCATCTTCTATGTCATAATTTAAGGCCTTTACAGCTCAAAGCTGTATTGGGGTGACTACAGTGAAATAGTAGCAGTGACTGAAAGCTTTATAGTTCATTTGGTAATTTGGAGATATGTTGGCAGCTTAGCAAAAACTGACAAAACATTAAAGATAAAGCATCGTCTTCCATTCCTGAAGATATCTGTTTCGTGTGTTTTGGTTTTTTTTTTAAAGAAAAAAAAAAAGCCAAGTCTTGGGATTAAAGTACTTTATCCAAATTTTTTGTACATTGAAATCTATATATCGAATATTATGCTATAGAAACGTCAATGAATGACATACTGAATGTTGTCTGATTTTTGGTTACAAGGACAAGGAAACAAAACAGAGCAGAAGGCTTTTCCCCCATTTTCATCATCAGTGGCTGTGAAGCATCGATAGCGGTGAGAGGTGGCTACAGGCACCGTAGCACTTTCAGATATTGGGAGAGGGATCCTGCGCTGTCCTGGGTGAGGGAGGGACAGTCTTGCCCTGAGAGCTGGGCAAAGCCTACAAATAATATATACTTGGCCTGTATCTTTCTGGAGGCCAGTGATGACAAAGAACAGTCAGAGTTCCTATTCCAAGCACAGCCTCCGTCAAGACTCCATGGGTGAACATGAGCCATAATCGGTGATTTCACCTGTAAAACAGCTCAGCTGAAGAGCAGATTCTTGGCTCAGTTTTCTCCTAGCCTACAGGGTACAGTTCACTTGAGGTAAAGAACATTAGTCATTGTTCTCTGCCAGTGGAGCACTGCTCCTGGGAAAATAGGGTACACCTGGTTACCAGAAGAGCTATGATGGGTCTTTTCTGTTGTTAGAGACTACATGAAGAAAAAAAAAAAAGAAAAAAGAAAAAAAAAGAAAAAAAAAAAAAAAAAAAAAAAAAAAAAAGAAAGAAAGAAAAAACAGCATCTACAGCAAACCCAACCAAACCAATTAAATTTCTATGTTGTCAGAGACATTTCAATCAAATGTGTATAATCTCAAATGTGGCGTGTGTTCCTTTTCCATGCTTTGAGTAATTTTTCGTTACCTCACGAACATCTCACTTTTACTATGAGAACCAATATCCTGCAGACCCCATACACACAGGGAGCTTTGTTGCAAGAGTTGTCAACTCTTGGAAATAGTTCCTTGCTCTCTGACTGAATCCAGTCACTTGGGTTTTCAGTGGTCAAGTTCAGCCTTTTGTGTGCACACCTCCTCTACTGATGTCAATAACAATTGCACAAGAGTATGTAAGAGTGCGATTGGTCCTGATAAGTAGAGTAATTTGCCCTTTATATATATTGCCAATATATAGGGGAAGTGAAATGTTTTTCTCTTCTCTGTGTTATTGTTGCTGAAACTGTGTGTTTATCTTTTTGGACAAAAAACATAGCAGGAGAATGTTTGGCACAAAACTAAGATGTACTCTTGTACCCAAAACATATGGTGGGCTCCAAGAAGTTGTAGATGTACTTGACCGGGAGTAGAGTTGCAGGGTGTGCCCCATGTTAAGCAAGTAACATTCTTTGCACAAAGACAGGATTTAGAAATGGAACTTTTCAAGGTCTTTCTGAGCTTATAAATCTCCCTTTGTCTCTGACAGATACGATGATACAGAACATGCTTTTGGAGATCTTGCAAGTTGTAACAATATTTACTTTTTGTTAGGGTTTTGTCGAAAAATACTATATTTGTGCCTGACAATTGGTATGGGAATACTTATTCCTCATATAGTAACAGTACAAAAAATGGCACTTTCAGGAGGTTATGAAAATTACTTCCTACCGCGTCGTTCCATGGCTGCTATTTCATTTCAGATTGGACATAGGAAGAACACGCGACCATGGTTACCTAATAGTGCCAGAAGAGCACCATCCTCTTTCGCCTTTCACTGCATTGTTAATGGTAAAATATGAATCACAGTTATCACTCGGTACATTTTCATAATTATGTGTGGTGATTCAGTTGTGCGTATCTGTAATTAATGAGCGGGAGTTGCATGGCTAATTCCCTGTGCACTGCTGACATCCTGTCTGCAGCTTTGTCCCTGATCTTTTACTTACGTGTCTCAAACAGCTGGTTATTGCATTACATCCTTGTATTATATAAATAAAGCCTTGACCTTTGTCCTTCGTGATATTGGTTCAGAGCAGCTTTAATTCAATTTAGAAAAGAAGCCTGAGCGTTAAAACCATTTGAATCTCCTTACACACCTTAAACATCGATGGGACTATTTCTGCTCGGGAGAAAGCTCTAAGGCTAGCTTTTTGTCATTGACAAATGAGTGTGTGTTTCTTCAGATTGAAACTATGCAGGAAGTCCTCTCTGGGCAGGGAGTATGCGTACTCCTCTGCATTGCAAGGCATCATGGGTCTACAGAAATTATTAGCTGTGCAGTATTTTGTTTATTATTTCATCAAACAATTCTGAAGCAGTAACGCTCCTCAGGCAAGTTCCTTCCCCTTGCTGTGGGCAAATCTCCAGTAGTCTTTTTATTTTTTCCCCATCACCGTGTTTTATAGCTTACTTAAGGCTTGTGTCTGTGAATCCTCCCTGATAAAGCCAGGCTGGCCCTAGAAACATTGCAGTCCATTAAGACTGAGACCAGCTCATGGGTATATTGGTGTCAGAAGCTCAGGCCCTCCCCAGGAAGAGTCTGAGCTCTTTTCTCTGTCACCATCCACGTGGTTGTGTTGGTTTTTCCCCAATGTGTGTGTGTTAGAAGTGGAGGTAAGCAGGCTGCTTATGTGTCTGAGCGTCTAAACCACGTTACTGCTGACCTTCAGTTCCCCACTGATAGAAAACGCGGATAAAGGCACTTAATTATCTTCTGTGGATATTGTGGGATAAATTCATTAAAGATTTGGAGTATTAGAGCTAAACACAATCTGGCCTTTATTAAAATCGCTGTGATTGTAATGCCGTTAGTACCTCTGTGCAAATCCTAGCAAAAGGAATTTTTTTATAATGATGGAGATACAGATCCTCTAATTATCCAGGACAACTCAAATTAGCACCACAAATAACTGCTAAAAATTGAGACTGCATGATGTGAAACATAATTGATTTTCAATATGTTGGGGCATGACTGCTGTTAAGTGATGTGCCATGGTATTTTCTCCCGTTGGATGTTTAACAATGCTTTGAAGAAAGAGATGTGATTTATACCATTGCTCGAGATTTTTGGGAGCAGAAGCCCAAGAGAAACAAGGAAAGGAAAACAAACTCACATCTTGAATTTTTCACTCATTGCCATTTCCACCTTGACTTGTTTAATTAGAAGTGGCTTTATATCAATTTTATATTATTTGCAGATTTTAAACTGGGTGCAGTTACAAAATCAGAATTAAGATTTTTTTTATTATTATTTTTCTTTTCAGATTTGTCCCATTAATAGAGAAAAAAGGATTCCTAGCAAACCTCCGTAGGTTTCCTTTGAGAGAAGTAAAATAAACCTTGATCGCCGATAAGCTGACTTACTCCATTTAGAGTCTGCACCTCCCTCCCCCCCACGCCCATTACTTTTGGTACAATAATGTGTAAGCAGTGATTGCATGAAGCTGCCTGGGTTCCATGTAAATGATACGTCTTTGGCATACAAGAGTTTTTGTAAATCATTTAAAGCAAGGCATTCTTCCATGCTTGGCAGAAGAAGGATACAGAGAGCTTTTGTACCTCAGTTGCATCAAATTGAATATTTCTTTAATCACCCTGGAGAAGAATGCACTTGATTGCATTCTGCGAGTTCTACTGTTATTGTTCTTGGGTAGACCTGGTGGGTAACGGATGACCTGACTCCACACCACCGCTACCCCGGCCACCCCCTCCAATCCACCAGCTCTTCTCCCTTGGGCAAGACCTGCTCCACTGGAGTAGTAATTTTGCAATAGTCAAAAGAAAAGAATGTGAGGGAATAGCCATTAATAACAAAGTTGGCAGCCCCCTGCAAGGAGACCTATTTTCACATGAAAATCTTCTCCAAAGAAGTAATGAAGCCTTGCTTCATTTGACATCTTATCAGCTAATTGCACAGAAGGTGATTTCCAGGTAAGGATTTTTTTTTTTCCCTGAATGTAGGTTGAATACCCACTATTTAAAAATGGACAAAAAGCCCTGCACACTGCCCGAACTGTCAAAGAATCAGCACCCAGTGCAGAAGTTTTATGTGTGTTTCTTTTTTCCCCCCCAATATGATGGTGCTAAAAAGACAATAACTCCTATATGAGAGGTTATTAGTCCTCCAGAAGAGAAGAGAGAAACTGATGAAAGCTTGGGACTGTTTCAGCATATGGCTGCATGGCGATGTATTTAATTTTGAAGAATATTAAACAAAGCTGAACCTTTCCCTCCCCTTTTGCATTTACAGAAAATAGTAAATGTAAGGCCATAACAAAAAAAGAAAGTAGATTGTGCTGTCATCGGTTTAGACATTCTCTTGGGAAATATGAAAAATATGAAAGGGAAAAAACATATTTCTCTGGTTTAGTATGCTCAGTTTTCACTCATAAACTCCAAGTTTGAAGTAGTCGCTTAAATTAATCTAGTCTCTGTCCTCAGCCAGAAACAGTGGAAAGGAGTCCTATTCTGCTGGTGCCTTAAATTGGCGTGGTCAGACTGAGCACCAGAAAGCTAAGAGGAATTGCAATCCTTGGCCTCACATTACGAGCTAATTACCGATTTGACAAATGTGACTTTTTCCACGGAGGACTCATTCTGAAACTGTCTTTTCTGGCAGTGGTAAAAAAGGAGTTAAAGGGCTGCTGACGCCTCCCCTCTGAAGAAGGAGCCATGGTGCATCTGCGGCGAGCCTTTCCCTGGTGCTTTGGTGCAGGGTGCTCAGCGCAGAAGGGATAAGCCTCTCCCAGCAGGCAGAGCAGGTAACGCTGTTAGGCAGGAGCAAGAAGTGCTCATCCCGTGTTTGGATCAGCTACTAGAACGCGATGCGTGACATCCTGAACCAACAGGATGAACACATCTCACTCCTACGGAGCTCTACAAGCGTGCGGGGGCAGAGTTTTGCACATCCTATTCTCGTTGAATCCGTGTGTTAGCGGCTTTATTTTTGACATGGTCAGCAAAATTTGTGAACGTACATCCGCACAAACAGGTGCAAACATTTGTTTTATCATCTCCATCTGGATGCGAGGCAGTCCGGGCTGGGAGCTGTGCGGCCGTGGTTCGTACGCTGAGGCGGCTTAACTCCGACTCGGTGACGCAAATACAAGGGGACTTTCCAGCTGCAAGCAGCTCGCATCTGGTGGGACTCGGGTGAGCGCATGGCTGCCTGTGCCCATATGTGCAGACATACCAAATGTAAACATGAATCCCTTTAATTTTCACACATTTGTTACAGCTTCCCCTGCCTCCAAGGAGGCCTCCCACAGCCCTCCTCCTTCTTGATCTTGCTGGGAAAGCCTGGATTTATGACAACGTAGACGGTTTCTTGGCCTCATACTGGGGTGCCAGAAGTGGGGCAGTAGCTTCATCACAGCATCAAGCAGAGAGGCGAGCCAGGCTGGGAGGAGATTCAGTCTCATCAACCCATGTCATCATCTAAATTTATCAGCCACTGGGAACAGGGAGCAAGGCTGATGGAAGGGGAAGGCTCTTTTTAAAGAAACACCCAAGAGGTCATAAAATGCCTCTTAAATTGGGAGGAGGGGCTTACTTGTAAATCAGTGCTTTCCTGCTCACAGTGTCCCCTGGCGTGTCCTTCTAGATGAGCACATCCCCAAATAGAGCAGCCAGGTTGGGAAGTGATTTGTCTCCCCTGTTTGATGCTTGCTCTTTTAACCAGAACCAAGGAAGAGGAAAATATCAATGATTTCTCATACACGTACTAAGCCCACATGTTACAATTATTTATATTTTATTTCCCATGAGTATTTGGCGTCCATTTAAAGCAGCAGCACAGTGCTCTGCTAGTGTAGCGTGCAGGTGGTCCAACTTCAGGAGAGGAAAGCAAGGTGGGGAAAAGCTACTTGCACTTTGTACTTGCATCTGTAAGTCCCACCGAGATCTCGGGTGCGCCGCTCCGTGCTAGGGTGCAGTGGTGTGCCGGGGCGGTGGCCGTCGGGGCGGCTGGGACCGGGCTCTCCTTCCTGTGCGCAGGCGGAGCGGGACAATGGCCTCCACCCGGCCGGTGAATCACTGCAATCAGCCGCGCGGCGCTCGGGAAACGAGCCACCTGCCCTGCTTCCTCTCATTTAACTGTTTTCTTTTTAAGTGGAAAAGGCTATGAGCTTTGTTCCTTTTTCTCAGGGACTTTGTGTCCTTTAGAGATCCCTGAAGGCTGCGGTGCAGTACGAGCAGCCCCAGGGACCCTCCTTTGGGGACCATGTCCTGGTATCTTCACTCGGTGCCAGGTACTAAAGCCGAGGCTATCCATGAGGTACACATAGACCAAACTTCTGGGCAGCGTGGCAGAAACTCCTGATGTTATCTGAGCCTCCTTCTGCCATGTTCCCAAGGAGAGCAGTGGAAATTGTTACTGAACAAAAAAAACAGGTCCTGGCTCTGCTGAGCCTGTGTTGTCCACACCTGCATCTAGTGACTGTTACTCATGCGGTCCTGGTGAGCAATGAGGCTTTTGGGCTTGGAAGCAGCACGATTGCAGTTAGGTTGACCTGGACTTTTGCTGACATCTACAGCGTTACGTACTGTAAGCCTGTCTCACTGCCCATTTGTGACCATGCACTCTGACATTTCTTCTAGCATACATTTTGTGTAAGAAAAACGTGAATCTCAGGTCCGTCTATGGATGAGTGGTGCTTCCTCCATGGGGTTACTCCTCTCATAAGTAGGATTTGAGATGCTCCTAGACTGTGAACCAGCACAAAACAGTCCATCCCTGATCTGCAATTCTGATTTCCAAGAGTCTTCCTTTGTAAATCAGCTCTGGAAACATCAAGGAATCTTGATGTAATAGGTGTTTCTTTTCGATGTTTTGAAGAAATGTGTTGTACTTGCACTCTTCTATTCAGCCATTGCTATGTCTCCATCCCATACCTTGTTGCTCTGTGTGAAGACAGCTGATCTAAGTCCTGGCTGGGTGCTGTGGGTCTGGGTCCGGTGCTGTACCCAGGTGAGAGGTTCCTATGAGGTGACGCTTGTTTCTGGGACGCAAACAGATTTGTCTCTGTGGCACGGCATCGCACTCTGTAGATGTGCTGGTTTCCTCATGTGTCTGGCTTGGGGATCTTCAGCACACCTCTGCATTACATGGTGCAGCCATGCCTGTATTTGCAAAACATCAGCAGTAGTTAATGATTAAGTAGAAAACAAAGGAATGCATGCAAGATCCTTTCTTAGAGCAATTCAAGGTCTATCCATGCTTATAAACCTCTCCTTCTAACCTACCCTTCTCTCTATATATACTAATGCACTTTAGCACCAATTAATCCATATGTTTCAACCAGTTGATGGATGGATGGGTGCATCCTCTGGTTTTTTTCAGGTTAAAATAGCTTCTGGGAGGTAGTTTATCTCTCACTGAACTTTTGCCAAACCAGTGGTCCCTTCAGAGAGGAATGTCGAGTGCTTAACAAAAATTAGTTTTAGTCAGAGAGAGAATAAATAGCACGCTACCACGTGCACCGGAACAAAATCTGTCTTTGTGGTGTGGGAGGATTTTAACCATAGCTCCAGTTAAAGGATGTGTTCCTCTTTCTATATAGCTATACCTCTTTCTGTGGGAAAGCGGAGGGAAAGGGGACTCTCCCAGAGCCGTATTTCCCATTGGGTTCTTCTGGAAAAGGTGCACACTGCTCCATTTCACCTCTGCAAAGGTGTGTGTGTGTAGGTAATTGGAGAGAATGGTCTTACCTGTTTGTCCCTCGTTTTTGCATGGTTATCACTGTTTGCAAAGCAAAGCTCTGCAGGTGCAGAGGACAGACTGGACTGAATCTGAAATCCCAAGACTTACCACTTCTGTGATACTTCATCCAGATTTACCCAGCTGCTGTGACTAAAATCTTGGTGGGTTTTTTGACATTTAATTCCTTTCACAAGGTCTGAAGTTTTAGCCGATGAATGAGCCAGAGGTCTGTAGACACCCATCTAAACTCAGCAGAACTTATTCTGTACTTCTGATCTTTCTTTTCTCAACCTCCTCACCCTATTTTTAAATATCCTCATAAATCCTTACTTCAACCTTTGTTCAGGAAGTAACTAACAATATTAATACAAACCATGTAAACACAAAGCCAATGAGTGACACTATTCATTGATATCTCTAGCTATCATAGTTTTGTTCTCCTTTTTTTGGACTGTACCCTTTCTTTCCTTTTCTAATGTTTGTCTTTTCCCAGTTGACAAATGTAGGGGTTTATTCTGTTTCTTACAAAACATTGAACTAGCCTGGCTTTTCTCATTAACTTCCTTATTATCATAAGCACCACCACCTGTAACGTTCATCACGTTAGCAGCATGGTGCTGGGAGCTGTGTGCATTAGCTAACCCGTGTTCCCTCTTAGAGCTAGATGGCAGGATGGAAAAATATTGCGAGTTCATGCTTTCAAGGCAGGGTTTTTTTTCCTCAACTATTTTGCAGGAGTGCAATAAAAAATAACTGAAAAAAACATCTTGCCCAGGGAAGCCAAGCATCCATGCAACCGTGCAGGACTGGAACCATTTTCTTCTTATTGGTAAGACTAGCTAGAGTCAAATCAAAAGGATAGTCTTTTACTCAAAGTCATGCAATTTATTAGTCCATTGCAGGTTCTCCAGAAGAATACCATACTCTGCAGTAACGGTAACCCGAAAAATACCTTGGGGTTTTAAAACAGGATGTGCAGTTCGTGCTGGTTACTGAGTGAAGAATGATACAAACTGCACCAAAAAACTATACAAATGTGTTATTTCAGCTAGCACAGCAAAACAGTTTAGATATAAATTAAAAATAACTGCAGTCTTGTGGTCCTTGTCAGTTATTTACAAGCCTCTTGAAATATTTCCTTATCTGCCTTTCTCATAAGAAATTAGGCAATTACAATAGTCTGAAGCTGGAGAACATCAAATAGTGAATCATTATGGCATCATTACATGGGAAGTAGCAATGAGGGGAAGGCCAAATGAAAACTCAAAAGTTTGTCAGCTTCAGGAAATCTATTCTAAATTAAATTGAAATAAAAGCCTTAAATAAGTTTAACATAATTCTGTGGGAAAGGTAGTTGCACAAGGAAGAGGTATTTGCAGCCTGAAATTCAACTTTGTGCTATTCAGGGTATTTCTAAACAGGAAAGAAATAATTACCATGTCATTGAACTAGTCGTAAAACTTTGTACCGGGGAATCTTTCATCTACAGAGAAAAAGAAATGTAGTCTGGAAGTCCACTGATTCAGAAGCTTCTGAAAGATGGGGAAAAGAGGAAATGTTTCATTTAGATATGGTAGCATCGATGTATATACATTCCTTATTGATTTTTACTTTAATTGCATAGTATATGTATGCTCAATATTTCATTTATGTATGAACATTTTAACATCGATATTTAAAGTACTTTTTGTATGGACTCACAGCACTTAAAAAAATGTTGAGGAACCTCTCACCATTCTATTGAGATGTGAAGGCAATGGAGATGCTAAGCAAGAGGACCAGTAGTTCATTTTCCAGTTTAGAAATATCAAACAGCTTCTCAGAGTACTGGTAGTTATCTCCTTTGTTGAGTTGTACCTAACTTTGAATCCTTTTCTCTCAACAGATGCACTGGCTTCACTGTGTTTGTTGTATGGAAAGGTCTAAGTCATGACTTTGAGTGGACAATACTAGCTTGCACGTTTCTGAGGGCCCAGAAGAGAATAAGGATCCATTATGCAAGGTGCTGTCTAAGCACGTAGCCAGTACTTACAGTCTGAGTAAATAAAACAGCAACAGAAAAGTTCAGCAACACGCAACGACCCCGTGAGAAGAAGCGGCAGTCTGGAGTCAGCCCAGCTGCTCTGACTTCTAGTCCGTTGCCTTTTCCACTGGATATTGCCGTACTGACATCTTGGATCGTGTAAAAAGTATTGGATGATATATACCAAATGGGAGGCTTATCACAGTTATCTCTACAAAGTCTGGCACCAGAAGGAATTAAGAAGCAGACATCAAATTATAGATGCATGGCTGTATCCTGAATGTATCTGTTTAACACAGTAATGTATAACTGCTTGATTATTGACAATGAAATCCTCATGCTGCTACTCATTTCCACCTGCCTCAAAATACATTGAGATCAGTCCCTAGATTTATTTCTTGCTCTCGGTCTCAGGTGTAGCAATTAAAGAAATGTTCTGTATTGCTGAGAGCACCAGATGTGTGCAGTGGAGCATCCTATACCGAAAAACATTTTGCTTTTAATAGTTCCTTTGGGTACACATTGGCGTCTGGTTTTATTTTTCTGTTTATACTTTATTTTTCTGTTTTATGGAGCTGTTTCCTTGATGGGGTTTTTCAGTTTCTTGCCTCGGAGGATGGTTTGGGGTAGCATGGGTTATGACACAGCAGCATTAAGAGCTGTCTCCTGGTTTTGTTTTCAGTTTTTAAGGTCGTTCTAAGTTCTTCATTTGAATCATCCCATATGAAATAAGAACAATGCAAAATGCTAACTGATTCTGAAACACGCATTGTGGATCATGCTGATGTCTTTCTGGACCTTCCTGATGTCTTCCTGACATCTCTCTTGTCTTTCTGGGTCTGGAACCAGACTTAACAGGTATATGACAAAGTTTCTTCAGGAGCAAGGTCAAGGAGCAAGGTTTTTCAGTCACAGTAGTTGCAAACCTTCTTTCACCCACACCCTGGAGATGGTGGGCATCTAGCAGGTCGTAGGTGATTTTCTCTCAAGGTCTACGTTTCCAGATTTTCTCCTCCAGTCTAACTTTCAGCTGGTTCTTCATTGCCGAGTGGAACGAGATGCTGGGTTGCGAATCTCAGTGTGAGTCAAATGACCAAAGGCTGGAGTGCAGCAGCAGGCATATTCTAATGATTTAGAGAAACCTGATCTGTTCTTCTCTGGGATATTTTGAACCAAATTGAGAGTGCCACGATGGATATGACGAGCTGAGAAGAGAGAAGAGCCACAAACTATGTTTATTCGTGTGAGTAGAAAGTCTTTCCTGACCTCTGCAAGTCATTATCTTATTTCCTGAAGAGTGGAATTTGACTACTTTGGCTGTAGTATGAGCACTTTTAAATGTTGTTCAGTGTGGTGGATGCTATTTCTTCAAAATAATACGGGCAGTGAAAAAACAGATCTTCACACACTTATTATTTATAAGTAGTGTCAGTTGTGTCATGATACCATGACCAATAGAATTCTAATATGGGAACTCCTTATCTTGCAAAAACTTAATTTATTTGTTTTTTCAAACAACGGTTCAGGTAAAACCACAGTGGAAAAAGATTAAAGTTCTGTCAGATAAAAAGCAATGCTGTACTATTTCAACTATCCTAGTTTTCAAAAGAGAATGAAATATGCAGTAATTCACGCAGACACCATAAATATTGAACAACCATTGTAATGGATTGTATTAATAGATATACAAGATGAATAAAAAAAACATTTGATTTAGTCCTTTCCTGATGGTGCCAGTGGATTACAAGGACTAACGTGTCTACTGCAATGTTACCTATCAAACAGCTATAATTCAAATCTTTCCTTTTTTTCTTCCCCTCCCAGAAAAACAAAGTAGTCATGATAAATAACTGCCCTTACATCGTTTTGTTTCTCTGGAGACCGATCCTGATCTTACCCATCTAATTTCATGCACATGAATATTCCCATTGATTAAGGTAAGAAAGTTTTTTACATCCATAAATCATTTTGGGATTTGGAGCCACGATGTGTCAAATTAATTCCTGACCTCACTCAACTACCTGTGCGTCTACTTGGCCATTTGACACAACTTGGGCATAAATTTGGTATGAGAACTCTCGAACCACATACAGGAGCCAGGCTCCCACTGCTTGTCAGTTGAGATCGGGTCCCATGCTGCCCTCTCTCCTGTCTTGTAGGGATGAACATTTGGAGGGTGGAGATTAACAGGCGTTCCTATCTATGCATGGCATCCTACTCCTTTATGCTGACATGAATGGACTGTTTCCTAGGAGATAGCTCAAAATAAAATAAATTATTTGATAGATATTCAAGTTTAAGAATTTAATGGAGTTAATCTTTACGGAAGACTCCTATTACCAGTTAGCTGGCTATGGATCAGGGCTCCAAGATGTTGCAGATATGATCCATTTCCCTCTTCACTGCGTGCAAAAGCTGTGTGTGATCAGACCACCAAAACCCTTTTTCCTGTATTATGCTGCTAGTTAGCTGAGGAGTGCTGCAGAACCCCTGCATCCCTGGCCCTGGCTCCTAGTGGTCCATGGTTCCTCCTTGGTGCCGACCCCTTACAGTAACATCTCCAACAGGTTGAGGACAAGTGGGAGTGATGTTAGTAGGAGGTGTTCTCCTGTCACTATGGATCCAGGGTGGTTCAGTATGCTTCAGGGCCCAAAAACTTGAGGCTACAATTTGATATCGCCCCGTGCATTTGAGAAGAGATAAATCATACTCTGTTTTGGTTAGCTTTCCTCCATCTCCAGTGGCTTTTCAGATCACATCTAGTGAAAGAATTGCCTGTGAGTTGGCATTAGAGGTGTGTCTCTAGGAAATATATTACCTGAATTAAAATGTGCTTTCCCACCTTTCTGTTGCCCTTGTTAGGGAAAAATGTTGCACTTTAAACTCCAGCTAACTGATTACCTGACAGTTCTGAAGCTGTGCTCTGAATTAAGCTGCTCCAAAAGCCAGCAGAGATGACTTATGTCTGGGCACCTCACAGGAAAGCAGGGAGATGAAAAGCCTTAGGAAAGCTTTGACAAACAACTTGGAGTGTTTGACCAACTATGCACAGCTGCTGCTGTATGAAGAATGCAAGTAACATGCCAAACGGAGACAAGAGGTGATCAACAGGGAAGGCAGCTTTTGTATCTGCACTGAGCGTTTTATTTTCAGGAAAGGAGAAGAAATGTGCTGGATTACCTGTAGGAGGTGTGCCTGCTTTTGCTAAGAGACGTACCCTGTTTATGCATTAATTCCTAACTGGTCAGATCCTGTACCGAGGTACACTGGAAACCCTCTGAAGGTCAGTGGAGATACACCCATGCACAGCACCTTAATTTGATTCATCTCATCCCAACCGTTTAAATATGCCTTACAGACTTGTTCGCAGAGCCAACCCAAAATATCTCCACCCCCTCCAATTCCAGATTTCAGGTGATGATGTGTCCTCATAAATCCTGGATACGATAGCACCAGCATGACCCATCACTTCATTACATCGATGTGCAGAGCTGTGTATGGTACTGAGGAGGAGTTTATCTGGTCAGAATGGATCCGGCCCAGGAACAAATAAAGGAGTTAGGAATCTGATTATTTCTGGGCCAATTCCGTATGAATTACAGCTTCTCAATTTTCCTGATGTCAGCTAGTTTTACTTTGCTTTGTTTTCCCTCCCCACACAGAAGGTGAAGTATCTGGCTAGCACAGGCATCTTGGTTAGCTCCACCATCTAGCTGACTTCCTAATGATGCAGTTGTCAGGAGAGCTGACCTGAGTTTCAGATCAGGTTGGGATGTGTCCTGGCTGGGATAGAGTTAATTTTCTTCCTAGTAGCTGGCATAGTGCTGTGTTTTGGATTTAGGATGAGAATAATGCTGATAACACACTGATGCTTTAGTTGTTGCTGAGCAGTGCTTACACTGGTCAAGGACTTTTTCAGCTTCCCATGCTCTGCCAGGTGCACAAGAAGCTGGGAGGGGGCACAGCCAGGACAGCTGACCCAAACTGGCCAAAGGGCTATTCCATACCATATGGCGTCACAGTCAGTATAGAAACTGGGGGGAGTTGGCCGGGGGGCAGCGATAGCTGCTCGGGGACTGCCTGGGTGTCGGTCAGTGGGTGGTGAGCGGTTGCATCACTTGTTTTTCCTGGGTTTTGTTCCTCTCTTTTTTTGTTTGGCATCATTTCAACATTGGTTGTTTCAGTGCATGTCAAACTTGTTCCAAAATTGGGGATCCGCCTCACTGCCAAGGGGAGGGCGGTGGTTCCTCAGGCACCCCCCATCTGGC
The DNA here is from genome assembly GCA_013401315.1 of Balaeniceps rex. Lineage (NCBI taxonomy): Eukaryota > Metazoa > Chordata > Aves > Pelecaniformes > Balaenicipitidae > Balaeniceps > Balaeniceps rex. The sequence continues at coordinate 123,730 of VYZW01057673.1, read as the reverse complement.
TCATCGAGTGCTGTCTGGGAGGGGCACCCTAATTTCCTTAGCTTTGTACAAATGAGGAATCCTCATCCAGAGAGGCAATTTCCAGATATAGTGGGCTTTTGTATAGCGTTTTTCACTGTCAGCATGAAGGGATTAAAGGAATGAAGGTATGTTATGCTCTAGGCTCCTCTGCGTTGGTTCAGACATGAGTGGTAGGGTGAAAGAACCATTTCTTCCATTTTATTTAATTTTTCAAACTTTTCTTTATGATTGCTTTCCAATGACTTCAAAGGTAGTGCAAGGCCAAGAAAGAACAGCTAGCTTGTTTAGTCTGATGTGGTATATATCACTTGTTTATTTCTTCCAGGGCGCTACATTTTCATGTATTTATTCAATGGTTTATATTTGACTAATGCACATCTTTCAGAAAGAGATTCAGACTTGATTCAATGATTGCTGGAATTTCCTGTGTTTTCCAAAACGTTAAAAATTACATCAGTGTGTCAAGAGCCTCCCCCTGCAAAATTCTTCTATGATTCTCCTGTGCAAGTTTTGCAGAGCTGATGGCTTTAGCAGACATAACTCTTGTAGGTACTCGCTAAAGTTTTAGTGTATTTAATTGGTCTTGAATGTATAGTGCAGCTCTCCACTTACAGGACTGAGATCTTTACTGATCCCTTTTGTCTATTCTGCACGTTTAAGTTGTCATTTCCAGGGAGGCTGACACTTGTATAGAGGAATTGTAAACTATGGTGGTTTTCAGCAGAAAAGGAGATGTTGCTAGGGGGAACTCGTGGGTGTACGTCCTTAGCTGCAGTGCAGTGACAGCTCTTCAGTTACTGCTTTTGGCACCTCTCTTTAGTCTATGCCTGTTCTGAAGGTTGGAATAAGCAAAAATTTTATTCCACAGAAATGTTTTTTGTAAAACTTTTGTTTACTGATCAAGTTTTCATTTGAAATTTTTTCATTCAAGTTTTCATTTGATTGGGAAGTACTTCTGCAGGGCCTTATGGAAATGTTAGCTGGGTGTTTCATCCTGCTCCCTCCCAGGTGTGTGCCTGCCTGGTCCCAGCGCTCCTGGACCTTTTTGATGTGCATATTCCAGTGCTGCAAACTCAAAACTGGTGAAAAGCTAACTTGCTTGCTTGTTTAATTTAGTTTCAAATTCTTACCCTACTGGGGAATTAATTCTTTTCCAGGAGCTAAGGACCAACAAACAATTTTTACTGGTATCACTTAGCACTGGTAACTAAGTACCAGGTGGCATCTTCAACATCATCTTCAGTGCTTCAATGCAGAGATTGAAACAAATGTCTCTTATTATAGAAAACTGTTTGAAAGTAAGTGTAATGCTGCAAGATCTGAGGGCTGACTAAAACGTGAAGGACATCTAGTGTGAACCCTCAGTGAAGACTGCAGTCTGGAGCAACTTGCTTGACCTCTGTTACACCGCAGATTTTGGGCCCACTGAGCAGGATTTCCTAGTGCCAAATATTGAGAATAGCATGGGGAAAAATTAGTACCCAGCTCTAAAGCCCATTTTGAGGTGTTATGGTGCCATTGCCCCGAGGTGGAGGTGTGTACCCCCCAGTCCTGCCCTCCTGCCAGCCTCCCTGAGCAGTCAGCGTTGATGCTCTGCTCCTGCTGCTGCCGACAGGGATGGGAACAAGCAAAACAAGTCATTGCGGTAAGAATGCTCTAGACTTGCGTCGAGTATTGAGTGGGGAAGCTCTCTTACTCACCCAGCAGTCATATTCACTTACCTAACTAATTTCTAATCAGGTAGAGGTTTAGACAGAATTTAGAATAAGTATTTGGATTAATAAAGGACACTTTGCTTTTAGAGCTGTGCCTCTTCTGTCATGCTGTCTGAGAATGACGGCGTGTGGAGAAGAGAGTTCATTGCCAGGTGGGTATAAATAACCACAAGGGAAAGATCTCAATCAGGTGCAACTGGTACGAAAATCATACTTTATCATGCAACAAATACCTGAGCCTCTCCAATTCTCCTTTCCATTGGCCAAACAATGGTGTCCTGTGCATAGCCTCTCCTGCAACATTCAGGTTGTGGTAGAAGGTATCACGTACACCAGCAAAGTGTTTCTGCGACAGAGATGATGTCTCAGGCTGGGACAGGCTCAGTTCTCAGCTGAGGGTGGGAGGAAAATCCTCTGGACAAAAAAAATCTAGAGTGTTTTTGATGTGTTTCCTTCTAAAATAGATGTGAATTATTCCATTGAGGTTCATGTCCTTTTGTCAGTTGTTCCTTAGTGATGAGAACCCTGTGTGTATCCTTACAACACACATCCATGCACCTTTTAATTTTTGATTTAATATTTTTCTCTTTTTAAAATTAAACTTGAAGACGTATTCTGGAATGATGACAGCCTAAATTTGTTATGAATGCCTAAAATAAAATGATATTTTCTTATTAATAAACCCTTACATAAAAATAACAGTTGAGTATATATTCATTGCCAAATTTCTGAAGAATGTCAAATCACTAAATGGGAGAAATTACTAGTGAGACACCTGGAACTGGAGCTTGACAGCTGTAGCTTCTTTTGCAGGTGCAAAAAGAACATTTTCTTCTTTTATTTTATCTGCTTTACATCACTTAATGACTAGTATATTCCAAGTAAAGAAAACAACTGGGAGCTGAAAGAACAAGAAAATTTGTTTATCCTCTCCCATCTTATGAGTAAAAGGTGTGTGGAGGAGTCTGGGATGGACTAATTCTTATCTTGGAGAATATGGAAGGAAGGAAAAAACCGCTCAGCTGGTTAATTGCTGATAATATTTGCACTGTTAGGTACGCCAACTACCTTGAAATGCAATGTGAATATTTTGATAATATTTCCTAAACTATGCAGGACATGGTGTAGTTCTATTTAAACAATTATGTTCGTCTGGATATTTTTGTTCAGAAGCAGCATGACACAGAGCGCACACGAGAAAGTTAATCAGGTGACTAAAAATGCCGTGTCCTGTTTTCTCACAAATCAATGTAAAAATCAAAAACCAAAATAAATGCTGAGGTATATAGTGACGTAAGCATGGTTTTAATGTATTCTCTTAGTTAACAAAAAAAAATATTAAATACAACCTCAAAGCTACCTTTCTTTGCAATTAAACATTTCTATTAGCTGTCAGTCTCCAAGAATAACTCTTTCTTACGAATATCAGTTAGAAGGCACAACTGCAATGCAAATGGTGTTACTTAAATTGTGATTTCCTGGTTCTGATTTAAAACACAATTAACAAAACCGATTTAAATCAAAGAGGTATAAATTGGTCCATCCTGCTCTAAAACTAATTAAGGAGGTGCCTTGAAAGCATTCTTATATCAGTGCTCTGACTCAGTGGGTTCTCAGTATCACTCAAGTCTTAATAAATCACAGCAAGGGATGGAATTTTTATTTAGTTCAACAGTCTCAATCTCTGAATTTAAGGCCACTGAAGAATAGATTAACATTTATAATTGCTAGGTTGATCAGTACCACAAATTAAAAATGGGGATTTCAAAACAAATTAACCTTTGCAGTACATCATGAAGAGACAGACAGACAATGAAATCATTGAAAAGGTTCCCCTCGTCCTTGAAGTGATTTGTCACAAGTCACCGTATCCTCTGTGGTGCTTTACTGCTCTGCAGCGAGCAGCCTCTGGAGTCTCAATGTCCAAAAAATAAACTGTGATAACTGAAAGAACGTGGACAGTTTGAGGCTGGCAAGTCGCTGCATGGGCTGTCGTTGCTTTGCGTCGCTCCAGGCAGACTTGTATATTTTGGGACTAAGATTAGGATGTTTAGGCTAGGGCCAAATGGGTTTATAATTAGATATGTGCAGGCTCTGACCTATTAATTGAGGCTCATGCCTCCCTAAGTCTTCCCTCCACATTTAACGAGACTGTGCTTTAAAGCAGTCAATGGAAACAGGATCTTCTATAGCCACACACTTTTCTGCTTCAAATCTGCCCGTCCTGCGCTTTGCTGAGAACCTTTCACTGCTCAGTTGAGAGGCAGCTCAGGCTTTTCCCAACAGCTGTCCCTCTTTGGAATACCACATGGATAGAACAGGACAGTGTGTCAATATGGTCTGTGTTGTATTTATTTATAAAATTAAGAGTTAGATCCCACCTGGAGGAAACAACCATACGTGATCAGCACCTATGTACATGCCATGCTTCTCCTCAGGCAAAAAAGTGGTCTTAACTGGAGAAGGAGTCGATTTTGATAGCACCATATAAAATCCAAGGAGGTCCAAGACTGTTCCTTCCATGCCCAGACATCTACAGACATGGAAGACGCTGTCAAATGTAAGAAAATGTTGCAGATCCCTGTGGAGGGATGTATGGGGAAAGAGTGGGGCAGTCTAAGGCTGGACAACCATGGAGGGAATGGAAAGAGCGAGGGTATCACCTATCAGAGCGAACAGCTTTGGTCTCTTCCCTCGCAGGTATGTCAGCTCCTGGAGAGTTCTTGTCAATCGATGTAGCTGATGAGGACTCCAAGCTCACTGTGTGGTGTCATCCCAAGGAACAGAAGACAAGGAAAGTAATTGTGCTTTCAGCGTAGGCTTGTACGTTGTGTTTTGGTGCCGTGGTCTGTAGGCTCCCAGAAAATCGCTGTTTTCATGTCTACATTGCTTTGCCCAAAATTTCAGTTCCTATGGACAACCTTTAGTACCTTCAGTGTCCATCACTGATGACTGAAGTCAAATGCAGAAGAAGTATTCCCCATTTCTCATAATTTAACTGCGTGCCTCCGCAGTCCTTACCAGGACTGAGTAGTTAGAAACCAATGTGGAGTAGGTGACCCAACAGTCTGACCCTGTGGAAAGTATTAGACTATGTAGGTGCTTTGTGCACATCCTTTGTGTAACAGTAGAACTATTCTATAACTCGTCTTTTTTTCCATGAGTGGACTGACACGGGGGAAACTGGTAGTATTATCTCCTGATCCCAGGGCTCCAGGAGGATATAAATAGGGAACCAACAGTGGTATTAAAGCTTCCTCTGAACAGAATTTTTTTTTTCCTAAGTTTCTAAACAGAACTAAAACTAAACCAAGCTAAACTAAACAGACTGGAATAAACACAGAACTGTGGCAGGTATTGTCATCGCAGCTCGCAGCGAGTGAATGGTATTTTGCTAATGGGAAAGCAAAGCCAGGGAGGATCCTTAAAGCTGTCCAAACTTGAGCAGTGGAAATGCAAAGTGTTTTTCTACATGGTAGAGCACAGATGAACCACCTAGCTCCTGATACTGCAGCATGAGGTGCCAATGGCACTAGTTGAGGCTTGGCGGTTGGCCACATGGTGTAGGCACGGGCACGGCATCAGGCGTGGGAGGTGGGGACAGACCTCTCCTTCCTGCTGGGGCCATGCCAGCCGCTTCCAGCGGAGATGCTCTTGGCTTCTGTCATCCAAAAGATGGCGAAAAGTGGGTGGTAGGTGAGGAAAAGCTGATGCGACGGGTATTGATAAGGCTACTGGATAGTCAGCCAAATATTTGGAATATTTTTCAGAAGTTTTGGCAGGCAATACAGGATTGCAGTCTGGAAGAAAAAGGTATCTATCTGTCTGTCTGTCTTGTTCAGTAGATGTTTCCAGCTGCTGGCAATGGTATTGGCAATAGGAGCTAATTAATAGATGCAAAGTTATTGCTTTTTAATGCATGCAGAGATTGTGCAACTTCAATAGGCATTCAGTTAAATATGCCCTTCTTCGCATGCCCCATTTTTTCTCATCTAAATAAACTGTAGTTTGTTCCAGAATCTCTCCCTTTCCCCATGACATATTATTTGCTGAATAGTTTTTTTTCTTCCTTTTTTTTTTTTTTTCTTTTCTCCTTTTTCCTATGGGGAATGAAGTATTGCATATGGACTTTTTCCAAAATCAAAGCTCTTTAGTATGGTTAGCCTTTCTGGTCTGTCTTATTACTGATATTTATACAGATGTACTGGCAAGAACAAATTTATTGCAATATTTATTGGACTGAATTTGAGGTTATTTATAACGTGGTTAGATGGCTATTTATTAGACACGTCACAGTAGCTATTTAACACTTCTATAGCTGTCTAGCTGGGATTATGACATTAAACAGTATTTATTGTATATAATCCAGAAAATGTTACAGGAAGAGTAAATTCTAAGAGAGAAAGATGCAACCATCAGAGTAATGGAGGGACAAGGAACAAAAATGTAGTTTTAAACAGCAATTCTCAGCTGGGCTGAGGGAGGGGAATATTTAGAATGTGAGGAAGTCCAGGTGCAGATTTTAAGTTCTCTAAAGTGCACCAGCATTCTGCCTAACAGCTGACCTTTCCCTCATGAAATGGACATTTTTCATTTAGAAAAGGAAATGAGAATCTTCTTCTTTGATTTTTTGCACTGATTAAGTAGAGCTAAAGAGTTCTATGGGACCATTTTCTGTAGGAAACTATTTCATAAAAATCAAGCATTTCACAGGCAGGTGTTACTTTGATATTTGTAATTCTTTGTGTTAAGGTGGCATTGACTATTTTATTTTTTTGTGATGAATTCAAATGACAACGTTTTTTCCATATTGGTGTTTTTATAATTTTGTATTTAGCTCTGTGTTTCACTGTTGTGTCATCATGACGCTTTTTTGCCCTATTGGGACAAAAAGCTTTAGTCTCTCTTAACCTCTATGAGTTCTTTTTTTAATTTAAATTGGAAAATAAATGCGCACATTGAATTTCCTAGTTATAAATCTGGATAAGGCTTGCCTGCAAGGTAGAAAAGACTGTAAGGGCAAAAATTTCCCAAAACAATTATGAATTTGCTTTAAAAAATGGTTTCCTGTAATCTTCAGAAAAAGCAAATTCTTCAGGAAGACAAATTCCCCATTTTCATATGCAGACACAGGCCATCTTAAAATATTTAATCAAAAAAGTCAGTCTTGTTGCTTCTGTTTAATAGATAGACCCATTTCTGTGGGAGGATGCGGAGGAGAGAGGAAATGAGGCCACTGGAAGGTTTTGCAGGTGTGAGGGTGAAGCTGGGCAGCCGTCGGTTTCCATTTCTCATGAAGGTGCAGCGGGGGAAGGAGGGAGAGTGTGGTGAAAGGAATTGTCCTCCTTTTTCTTATGCCTCCTTTTTGCATTTTCTCATGAAAAAGAGTGTCTTTGCAGACCGTGTCACCGCTGTGCAGAAGCGGCAGACCCTATCCCAGCTTTTCCCTTTCCCAGCCTAACTCAAGTCGTCCAACCCAAGTCCCATGGGACTACCTTCCCTGCATATGTGTAGTTAGCTCATCACGGGACATGAGTTTTCATGAGTTTTTACAGACTGTTGTGGACCAATAAATACGTATTTATCCTTTGGTTCTTGCAGGTGGAAGAGCTGAAAAACTTGAGTTTTTAGATACTAGAGCCTTGAATGGTGTAGAATGAGATGTTGAGTAACACAGAGGCAGGAGGGCATGGGGGAAAACTCTTTGTCCAGATCACACACAGACTGGGAAGAGTTTTAATGATGACTTTTAAAAGAGTGTGGCTGCCAACTAAATTCAAGCTAACGCTGGTGAGAAATTACAGTAAGAAATTCAAGAGACTATACATTTTCTTAAATTCATTAGCTGCCCGTAGAGGGTTAAAGAGAGCATAACTAAAAATAATTACACAGGAATTATGGAGTTCAAGTAAAATGTGTTACTCTGCTCACACATAACTTCAAGGGAGACAAATTAGAGAGGATTATTGGTATATTCCCCTTTTCCCACAAATCTTACAAGGAAGGAAAAACATAATAATGTAAAGGAGCTGAAGATTCATGTTTCCATAATTGCTGTATCTGCACTATCCTACCTGTGAAATTTAGTCTCTGTGGGTGGTGGTGCTGTTGAATATTTTTGATTTCTTAGCCATCCTATTTTTCCCCTGTAAGCAGCTCTTTTGAGTATGGATATTAACCTGCCATCCTCTCTTAGCTAAAACTTTCTGTGGCTGCATTACACCTGGGCAAGGGCTCTTACAGGGAGCAAAGAGCAGTATGCAAAAGTGATCAGAAATACACTCACAAAAATTCATTTTTATTTGAGCTCATTCATTCTAATTGTTCTCTTGAGGTTTGATCTGGAGTGCAGAGAAATCCAAAGGGGGTTCACTGGGCTGTGGGTCAGGTTTCCAGGTCACCTGTACGTGGCAAGTGGTGAATAATGAGCAGCGCACCGCATGGTGCCAGCTCTTTGGGCCTTACCCTGATGATGGAGGTAGGAATTTGGCCACTGATTTCACTAAGCGCAGTCTCAGGGCTGGAGGAGAGCATCGCCACTCGCTCCTTCTGCAACAAAAGGCAGTCACAGACTTAATGATCAGCAGGCTGGTGTGTCCCAGTAATGCAGTTGACCATGCCCTGATTAACTGGTGCAAACTGTGCCCCAGAACATTTTCTCTGTAGAGCTAGCTCTTTTATGGATGGCAATGGTCCAAGAAGTTGTTAGACTCACTGCTGGGACTTGGTATGATTACAAATATATTTCCATGTGTAATTATGAGTACTGTGATGGCTGATTTGTCCCTCCCACTGATATAAACAGGCTGGGATTAATACATGTATTTTGCAAACAGAACTACATACATTGAAAACTGTTTAGAGTGGACTTTAGTTCTTCTCCTTTTTTTTTTCCTTAACAAAATCTTTTAAGCCCGTTCAAAAGGTTTGCTCTTGCAGACAGAAATGTCCTTCCCTTTAGTCTAGATTAGGCACTCGAGTGGGAAATGGGATTTGGAGGTCCTGGCCCACCCTTTTGTGCAAGCATGTATGAACCAGTTCGTGCTGTGGCCCTTTGTTGTCCTACCAAGCTTTGCCCTGCTTTGCTAGATTTAAAACTTGTGGGAGGTGGTTGTCATCTTTTGTCTTTTTTACAGATACCAGCATGGTATGATCCAAGACCAGGGGTTCTGGACATCACCACAGTAATCATGATAAGGGTTTGGGAGCCTCTTGGTCAATCCCAAAACTCCCACCTGTTTCCACAGTGGCAAAAACAGGTCCTTGGTGAACTGCCACCTTTTAGCACTTAGCATCTCCATCTCCATGGGTACCCCTTCCTGATGTCCCATTGCTTTCCATACATTGAGTTCCACTGGTGTCACAAGGATCTAGAAACAGATGTGTAATTACCAAGCATAAGTCAGATTACTCCATGGCAGAAAAAAGAAATGTTCAAGCCTGGAAACAAAAGAGTTAATACAAAACTAATTTCTCTTGCCTGCTTTCCAAAGACGCCAACCTTCGTATATAAATTCCCTTGTCATTAATCTAATAAAGCTCTACTTTGTTCATAATTTACTACACCCTTCAATAAGCATTGTAATATTTGTGCAGGGCAAGTATATAAATCATTGCTGCCCTTCTACTTTTTTACTTATCTGGTTCTTTCAAGGTCACTAACCTACCTTATAGCTTTCATCTGGTTTAAATATTCTGCTATTACCTTTTACACCTCACTTCCTAGTTCATGCCCATTTTAGATATCTGCAGCTGCATCTTCTCAAGTAGCTATTGATCCATGTCTCCTTGCTAAAGGTTACTAACTTCATCAGCGGTGATGATATGAATTACATCTGTTAGGGTTCACTCGCACCTTTTTGCTGGTTAGAAAGGGGGACTGTTTTCTGGGTTTGATGTTATTGACCATCTTTTCTGCCTAGGATATCTAAAACACAGTGAGAAAAATTATATTTGGTAAAATATCCTCATTTTGACACATGTAGGCTTTCATTGCCCAGGTCATGCAGAAAGGCTAATCAATCCCTACTGACCTCCAAGAGCCTGAAATGTAGCTGGATAAGGCCCCAATCCAGCAAAGCACTTAAGGATATCCTTACGTAAACATATGATCAGTCCCATTTTCAGTGTGATTTGGCAAGAAGTGCATTTCAGAGTAGAGCATCTCAGGGGATGCTGCTTCTCGCAAGGGCTGTGCAAGACCAGGCTGTACCAGTCACAAACGCAAGCTCAGTCCAAGGTGTCTGGTGTTCTTGCACTGGGCAAAGTAACTCTCTTCAAGTGTATTGCTTGTGGGGGCATCCCCATGCTTTGGGGGAGGCTGTTGAGGTGCCCCTGCTTTAGTGTCATGCGTGCGTTTGAGTGTGAGCCCTTGTCTTCTGCAGAGGCGGTGAGCTCTTAGGATGCTTGAGTCTCTTTTGCCGACTGTTTAAGAGACAATGAAATGATTTAGGAGTGGGCAGAGTAATTGTCTGGGTCCTGCAGAACCTGGCAACTGTGCTCACTGTGTGATGACTGGAGAGATCATCCTATCTTCTGGCTTCATCTGTTCCGTGAGCCAAGTGTGTTGCCGCCACAGGATTGCCATCTTATACCAAAAAACACAGGTGAAGTGGAGTTCTGCCATGGCTGCCCTCCAAGGAGCGAGGCTGGGACAGTTATCACCATGGTACAGAAGAAAATAGGGCTGGAAGGGACCTGAGGAGGTCATCTCACCCACTCCCGTGCAAACCACTCCCGACATATGTTTCTCTAATGTGTTTCTTTAACCCGGCCAGCAGCGGAGATCCCCCAGGCGATCTCCTCCAGTGCCTAATGACCCTTGAGCGGGGAAGTTATTCTAGTGCTGAACTTAGCTCTCCCTTGCCGCATTTAAACCCATTACTTTTTGTGCTCTCCCCGTGGATGTGGATAACAATTTATTGCTTTCCTCTTTGCATAAGCCTTTTACATAATTGAAGACTGTTATCAGGTCTCCTCTCTGTCTTCCCTGCTCTAGACTAAATAGCCCAGATAGGAGGATGAAAGCTGGAATGGGGCGTCAGGGAGAAGGAGTTAGAGGAGGAAATCACAGAGGGATTAATCCTGCTTCCTGTCCCTACAGAAATGGACTTTTCCTTCTGAAGGGTGGGGGCTGTGGAAGGGGGAGATGAGTTTCTCGGTACTGGTGATTCACTAACGCAGCTCCGTGGACTGTGTATCTGATTGATGGGTTGCTGCCTCACAGCCTAAGGAAGAGAGGGGCTTGGGGTGACCCTCTTCTGAGCTGTGACACCCTCATCCAGCCTGTGTGCTTGGGAAATAAGGCTTTAATTTCTTATATTGGTGAGGAACATATGCAACTCGCAGGTTGGCTCCTCGGGGATTTATCTGGTTGAGCTTCTGTGTATCATGAAAGCTGTTTGTAGGTGCCGTGCGTGATACAGTCAGATAAAACGACAGTATAACAGCAGCATCCAGACAGCCCACCACGAGCCCTGCCGGGGAGCAGGAGCCCTCTCCCATGGCAAAATGGGGTTTCTATTGGGAGTGGTGCCTTCACCATAGCTCTGGGCTTCCTACCCATGCACAGGATGGAACGCCGCCCGCCACACGCGCTGCCTACATGTATTTCACAACTTGATTGCTGTTCGTAAAACCAACACGTGGAACAGGCAAACACCATCTGATCCAAAATGCCCTGGGGCCTATTATGTCAATGTTACATACATTAAGAAAGTACAGCGAGCACTCGGAGTGACTTCTTGTGTTCGTAGCCCTATTCCATTATTCACGTCTGCTGTCAGAGCTGTAGCACGTACGCAGCCGTTGCACTGTGGCTGTCATAACCTGGAGGAAACAAAAATAGCTCCCAGCCTGGAGGCTTCCAAAAACACAAGGTGGGGGATAACATAGAGAAAAAATGGTTCTTTACCACTTAACGGTCCCAAACAGCTTTCAGTGACACCTTTTGCCTTGCTCTAAGTGCTCCAAGAACAGCTCGTAAGGTGGAGCTGTTTTCCTTAGACTCATGGTGACATAGATCGCAGGTTTATTTACATCAGAAAAGGGCTGGCCTTAAAGAAAACAAAATATTAGAGGCTGTTTGAGACAGCAGGGAAGTCCTCTGCATTGCAGACTAGCTCCAGCATGCCCAGCCCCTCTCCAGCTCCCCCACTTGCTCATCACTTGGATGTTAAGACTTTCTAGTTCAATTTCACTGTAAAAAAATCTTGATAAATTGCAATCCAATTTTTTTTACAAATTCTCCTTTCCCCCCCCTTCCTCCCCAGTGTGACTTTGAAGATGACATTTGTATTTCTGAATTAAAACCACATTTGCCCAATGCTGCGAAGGGAGGAGGCAGGGGCAGAAGAGAGAGAAACCCTTTTGTTCTCCTCCTCGTGGCTCCTGCTCACCTGCCAGGGGCAAGCTCCAAAATAATTCCTAACAGCTGAGGTTAGCCGGGGACATCTAATCCCGGAAAGCTGGCTCTGAATTCCAGCACCAGCACACAGCGTTTGAGTTTCATCAACAGCCATTTACATCTACTTTCCCCAAAATTCTGAAGAAGTATGAGTATATGTACAGGTATATGCTTATTTAATTGAAAAGGAAAAAAAAAAAGATTTTTCTTTTTTTCATGAATTTAAGCCCAAATGGCATCAACAGCAGTGGCAACATTCATGCTTTTTAAAGCTAAGCAAGCTCAGGAACTCTTTTCAGGGTGTACTGGGATCTTTTGAGCGTACCCTAAACAGCCATGTCTATAGGATGCCCGAGAATTGTGATTCTCAATCAAAGGGGGAGGGCTGAGTCCTCTTTCCCTGATTTCCTGTAATGGAAAAAGATTGCACTTTTGCTCCAGTGCAAATGGAGCTTAAAGAATCTTGCCGAGTTTGCTGAGATCTGTCCTGCTTGTTTACAGAAGGGGCGTGAGGAGCATCCTGGCAAAACAGAGAGAAACCTCTCAGGGTTCAGCTAGACCGAGATGGGAGGACGCAGCAGCAACAGGCTCGCTCTGAGGGAAACCCACCTTCCCAGGCATGAACAGGGACCAAATGGGACGTGATGGGTAAAATTGCAGTTGTTTTCCTTCTTTGGAGTCAGTCAGCAGGGATAACGTGCTATTTTTCTGAGGAGACTGTTAATTTTTTCAAAGAGAGTTCCCTAGCTGGCCCTAAGTATCTGTGAGCCAACGATGAAACTCCCCATCAGTTCTGTTGCACCCCTTCCCAGAAAGAAAATTTCCAGTGTCTTTACTTTTGGTAGTGTTTGCTTTAAGACCATGCACTTTTTATTAAGAAAAAGCTTTGGTTTTGTTGTTTAGCCAATTGAAATGAGTAATGAAAATGTTATTTGTATGGGACAAAGGAAATATTTTCTTTTAAATTAGCTCATTTTACTAATTGATTACAACGGGACTGCTTGGATGTGTGCAGTGCACAGCCTCTGGTCCCTCTGCTCGGAGCAGGGCTTCAGCCAAGCTGCTATAAACCATCCTATGGGAGAAAACAAGAGTAAAAGCTGTCAGGTATTTAGGGCTGCCTGTCCCATGGAGCCAGCTTAGCTTCCAAGAGGAAATCATTTGGGGGTCTGAAAAGAGCAGGTCCTAAATATATGAGAAGTTTCAGTGGAAGATGAAACACTAGAGAACATTGATAATTAAATACTTAGTCTAGAAATAAAAAAATTAAAAATTATCGAGAGAAAACTCCTTCTGTATTTTCTATTGTTCAGTGCAGACATCACTTACAGCCTGCTAGCATGGAGAGAACTTGCTATTGATGAAAAGTAATAATATAAATCTACAGTATGTCTGAATCTAAATCAGAAAGGGAAACGATTCATATAAAGGATTACAGTACAATTCCCTTGAGATGCAAAAAATCTCATATTTGAAAGTGACCTGAATATAACAATCTTTAAATATGCATGGCTGAAAATGTTTCCGAAATGCTCTTTCCAAAATAGATGTCGCGAGACAGCAACTATATCCTGAGCTGATTTCAAAACCATGGCAATTAATGTTGTTTCACATAAACACAGAAGAAAATGTGGCCTCAACAGAAATGAAAGGGGGACAAAATCATCCAGGTCTGTGTGTCAAGGATGGAGAAAAAGAGAGATAAAAGGCTTAAACAGGAAAGCTGGACGAGCCAGCTTGGAGAAGCAATGTCATTCCCAGCTCACCAACCCATCTGTGCGGGTCGTGTGGTTATGATCTATTCCCCCTTGGCTCCGGCAGCCGCTCTCGCTGCCGCCTGCTGCCAAGAAGTAGGTCAGAAACCTATTTTTGTCTCTATTCTTCTGTGGCAACATTGCGGTCCCTACCCCCGTGCGGAGACGGGAAAGCCTCTGAGCGGAGGCTGTGAGACCAGACCCATCCTGCACAGTGCTGGGCCGAGCAGGGTGACCTGTCCCCAGCTCCCTCTATAGTCAGTGGCAAGAGAGAAAAACGATGTCTCCAGCAGCACGGATTGCCCCTGGGGGTGCCCATCTCTCTCTGCTTTCTGGACAGGGATTTGAAGGGAATTTAGGGATATAGTCTGTGGTTAAATACCTAAACTTAACAAGATACCTTAACTTAACTGTGCCAAAGCGTGTGTAATGTGCCAGCCCCATCCAGCAAGTCTGCATCCGAGCAGTGCAGAAGGTCTTGGTGTTAACTCAGCTCTCGGTGGTCTGCGTTAGAGAGTGGCCTCGCAAACACTCGTGCTGGTGTGGCTGAGGTGGGGATGAGTGGGGAGATAAGGCAGAAGCAGGGAGCTGGCATGTTTAGCGCTCGGGGGCTGAGAGCTGCCTGTTTCTCCTGCTGTTCCCCAGGGCTAGTGATTTTATCACCTCTGCTTGCTAACATCCTTCTTTCCTCTCCAGGCACCAGCTACACCCCCCACCCCCACCCCGATTGTCCAATTGATTAACATAATTCAGTTAAATTCAGTAATTGTTTTCAACTTGTACTTACCTTTGAAGTTAGCTAGAAGACATGCTAGGAGGCTGCTCTGATTTTCCCCCTATATCATCTTGAAATTGAAAAAAACAATAATAAATTAACCTGAAGATACTATCTCTCCTTATGGAGTTAGCTCTCTGTTATGAGTGCCAAAATCCTCTTCTCGCTGCCTCACCCCTCTCCTGTCAATGCAAAGCAAAGGCTGGCGGGGATGACGGTGGTTTTACCATCCCGGAGCCCTGCGACCTTTGGAGGACAAGTGATCCATCTCCCTGTGGGAGACTTTGTGTTTGCCCACTGGTCAACAAAATACTGTCCCCAAGTGAATAGTTTTACAAGTGGCAAACCCAGCCGATGCTTCTGCCTCAGGGCATGGCGCTGTGCTAAAACTCAGCTTTGCTGTTTGTGACCACTGAGGTGAGTTGCAGGAGATGCCAAGCGAGAGCATTAATCCTAATGTGGACCTCTAATTATGTTTCCCTGAAATATCTGCAGGGTTCACTCAAACGCTGCGCTACTTTACCCGAGGGAATTGCAGTCTCTGTGACATGAAAACAAACTGCAAAACGGTTGCCTCATCATTCTGCTTCTAGCAGGTCCCGAGTCTAGCTTTTCAGACCAATTTTTCCCTTTTCACAGCGCATCTGTCAAGATTCCTGCTCTGGAAAAGAAGATCAGAGCAAATGGGGACTGAGGAGAACAAAAGCTGACCCAAACCTTTGACCTAAACTTAACATAAAGCCAAATGAAACCTTAGAGGTTTGTAAATGTTCATGAAACATTTCCAGCTCCGGCTCCCCTCTCCTTTATCTTTAGTTTCTTTATACTTCTACACTTACTGGTTCTAATTGAGAGTCTAATGTAAAGCCCCACTAAATTAATGGAAAGACTCTCACTGATTTTAGCAGCTTTTGATTCAGCCTCCCAAAGAAGGGAAATAATTCCTTTAATGAGAGTGCCTTTAAACTTAAGAGAAAACAAAACCTGAAGAGAGATAAGGAAAATCAGAGGTCAAACGCAATTTTCCGGCTAGCAGCACATGGTCTTGATCTGAAACGCCCATAAAATTGATATGGATATTGCTAACCCGGGAAAATAAAAATCACCGTACAGAAACAGAGGATTGCTGAGCTAACAGCGAACTGGTTTAATAAGCTATAATGTCTGTTTGCAACAACCAGAAAGTTTGCTATTCTTTACTGTCAGCTTGTGCTGTAGAAGAATACTGCTGGTAATCAGCTGGCATTTATGACCTGAAGTTTCCATTCGTGTGGGTGAGATTGAGTCTTTCCCTTTCTACCAAAATTGCAACAAAAATGTCAATCAATCACGTGAAAACTTTATTAGGGAAATAACTCTCTGCTCCTGATACAGTTTTTAACTTTCTAGATGACTTTTGTCAGAAGCGGGTAGAAATGTGATAGTTTATAGCGCCTAATAACACCTGAGCGTCCCTGGACGATGCAGTAGATGGTCAGAATAGGAGCATTCCTGTCTGAGTTATATTCTGGATTCATGGATGAGGCACTTGAGGAAGGTTGGTGAAACCAGCTCAAGCAGAAATTAAGATGTGGCTTTCCTTGGACGGCTGTTGTTACGCTGTCATTTGGCAGTGATGGTTCCGATGGATTGGTGTTGCCACTTCAGAGCTTGGTCTCCTCTAAAGCAGTGACCTGCCTCAAGCTCCTATTTTGCACATGCAAATTGGGTGGTTTGTGTGCACAGACTGTTATGGCTGCATGTTTCACTTGTGAATACAGGCACAGCTTATCTAGAGAACTATTTCCCAATATTTGTGTAACAGTTTTGATTTTCACAGTCACTGGGTAGATGCACACAGAACAGTGTGTGCTCCAGAGGCTGTTACTCGGTCTTAATGGAAAACGCAGATGTAGGAAGATGCTGCTAATAAGCAGCAACTGCTTGTTCATAAGGTTTCTGTGAATGAGCATTATTTTATTATTATTTATATGCAAATTTTACACAGCATAGATTTTTTTTGTCATTCTCTCTTTTTCATTGTTTTCTTTTTGTCTCCTCTTTGTCTTTTTTCCCCTCTCTCCTGCTAGATTTTCTGTTTCTGAACTCCTCCAAAGCCCTCTCCAGTCTGGAATGTCTGGTCTTTGCCAGCGATACACTCGCTGTCTCCCTCGGAGCGCCTGACAGCAGCGATGGCACTGCCTCACTGGGAGACAGTGAGGAGCATCTGCTGGGTGACTTTGTCTTTGGAGGTTTGGCTACTTCTGTCCATGTGCTAAACATTGTTCATCTCCTAAAGGAAATACAGACCTTGAGCCAAAGGTTCTGGCTGAGATTTGTGGACCATCCAGCGCAGGGTAGCCATGGTGGAGGGAATCCTCTGGACAGAGGGATCAGGGACAGAAGAAGTGATCCTATTTGCTTTTTTCAGCCCAAGTTAGAAGGAGAAAATTCTATGTGTTGGCCCAGTGACAATCTATTTGGACTGTCAAAACTTAGAAATCTTGTGGTTTTTCTCCTCGCTCATCTTGGATCCACTTTTTTATTGGTCACAATGGCTCCACTGGTGTGCTTTTTATAAATGTTTGATCTATCTGTTTCTAGAAATCATACAGGGCATGAATTACTGGAAATGAAACAAAAATGTACCAGACACAAACTCAGCGCATTCTCTGTAGCTCATATTCTCTGAAGACTCATTTGTCCCTTTCCTCCTTTTAAATATTTCCTCTCTTTTTTCTGGCTTGATCTTGTTATTTGTTTCATCAGCCATTTGTTATCCAACTCTTGGCAAAATATCAGGGAAATCTTCCTGACAGTGAATTGGGAAGAGCTTTCTTAAGGGAACAACAGCTTCTTTACTTGGGAGAGCTGAACACGAGACAAGCCCAAATATTGTCTTTGCTGAGACAAAGTTTGTGAGGACTGCAATGTGCTGTGTTGGACACGGTTGTGTAACTGATGAAGCTCATCCAGTTGGCCTTTTCTTTGGTCTTTAAAGGGTTTAAGGTGTCATTTCTCTGTAAAACTTGCCTCACTGCTGTGACAGTGGTCAGGTAGGCAGTGAAGGAGGGACAGACCGAGCTGCTGTCTGGTGGGAGCTGAGCTCCACATGTGTGGCCCCATGGAGGTGGTGGGTCTTCTCATCCGGGGGTGGAGAAGCCTTTCTGGCTATGGGCAGCCCAGACGGTCATTATAACGAGCAAACTGCATACTTTCGTCTCTCCTGAGTCCACAGCTTCCTCAGCCCAGATGAGGTGGGCTCAGACCCAGTCTGGGCCTCAATAAACTTTTCACTTTCACAGTTTCACTGAAGGTTTGACTTTGCTCTGGGATTATCCTGACGTTCAGCTGCTTCGGGGCTGTTGGGTTCCTCTCTGTCTCCTCTCCAGCTGAAAGTTTATAGTTGAGCTGCGCAAGCATGTCCTAACTTCAGAGCAAACTCAAGAAAAGGCAGCTCCAGCTGCAGCTCGCAGCCTGCCAGAGAGGCTCCCCTGGCAGGTCTCCAACAAGCCTGTTACTACAAGTTCGCCCCAACCGGCAATTCTGGCAAATGTGAAAATTTTCATGAAGTTCATATTAGTTCAACATTAACTCATGTTGCCAGCAATTCAGTAGTTCCTTCTAACTGGTTGAATCTCAGTCAAAAGATTTAAGCATGCTTGCCATGCAGCTTCTCTGAGAAAGTCGTGAAGGTGGGCAAGCGTTTTGTTTTCACAAATATCACGGCGTGAGTGAGTTTTATGTCTTCTGAAAGGATTGAAGATTTTAAGTCCTAATACGTAGTTGTCATCTCTGCAAGATGTAATAGCATCTACATTAACTTCCAAAACAGCATAGGACATAGAAAAAGTAGGTTTATACAATATTTTTATTTCCACTCACTGATTCACAGAGGTCTTACACCAATTGCATAAACCCAAATATTTATAAAGCCTTTCTTTTAAAATAGTTTCTACTGCTTTGACTGTATGTATTAAAACACAGCCTGTTCAAAAGCACTTTCTCCCCCCAAAGCACCCTGTGCATTATAACCTCTGCAATACCTTCAGCTGCTGCAGAGACCTTGCAGAGCTGAGGATGTTCATGCTAAATGGATTTTGTATTTTGTTCCTTAAGTTTGTCAAAAGAGTCTTTTTGCTCAGAAAAAAAAATCAATGTTGGTCAAATTTTGGAGAAGGATTTGCAGGAAAAAATCTCTAATTTGATTTCTTTTTTAATATGGAAATTAAGTTAAATTTCAGTAGGTATTTAATGAATGGTATTATGCAAATATTAGCAACATAGCTGACATTTTGCCTTCTCTCCTGACTTATTATGGGAAACAAGGATTAATTATTTTCTCACCCCTTGTGTTGGGTGAATTCTGTGTACTCTGCGCTGAGGCTAATGAGCCAACCTCAATCCTCGACTTGATCTGGAGCAAGGCAGTGGCTTCCACAGCTCCCCACAAATTTCTGCATTGCTAAAGGTAGCACCATATCCAGTGAGCCCATGTGGTACCTGTTCACACATTGCCTAGAGATGCACCCCCAACTGTTGGAGCCAGGACCGCTTCCATCCTGCTGGAAAGGGCTTTCCAAAGAGGAAGCAAAACTCCTCCTGGTGCCGCGAAGAACAGACAGTGGTTTTGCGGGGGACATCCATGGGAACCGGTGGCTCCTGCCCGGCCCCGGGAATGGGAGGCATGTCTGCAGTGGGAGGCAGCACTCACGGGTTTCCTGGCTCTCGCCACTGAGCATTGTTCAGAACAAACGTAGATGCTGTATATGAATGTAAAGCTTAATTTGTGGTTTTTACACCCACCACATTTCTTGGAGTTGACGTTTTCTGGAACTTTAGAGCTTTTTATCTCCAGACTGTTGTTTGGTTTTTTTTTTTCCTTGTTCATTTTATAGAAAGCTAACAACCCATGTTTTTACATCTACATAGTAAAATAGCATGCAATCAAATTGATCCACGCTTTAGTCAAAGCAGCTGTATAATGCTTTCCTCTACGCAAAGGTGTACAAACCTGGAGGATGGTGGGGACACGTGTTCGGTTGGTATAACACAGTACAGCTGCACCGTGACATTGCTTGGGTGGATGCTGAGAAATCTGGAGGAATTCCCTGGGGAAATGCGGAGTTGGGGAAAAAGAAAAATGCTTGCTTCACCCACTGTTCCACTTTGCGCCCAACATTGAGAACAAAGTGACTTATTTTTCAGAAATGCCTTGGACCAGCTGTGACTGAATGGCACACGGGCTGTTGCTTGTTCCTGGTAGTACCTAAAATGCGCAGGGTATTTTTCAGGTGGAAAAAGGTAGAGCTAAAGAGACACAGAAAAGAGAGGGAGGGGATTCAAGGCAGCAGGTATTTAGTGTTAAGTGCAATCTCATTCATTCTCAAACTTCAGCCCTTTGTGATGGCTTCACAGTTTAAAAGAAAAAACCTTTTTCTGCTCTCTTAGGACCTACTGAAAAGCTCCTTGCTCCTCCCGCTCTGTGGCAGAAGGTACTGCATTAAGATTTGTACAAAGTTTTGATATGAGGCACGTAGTGGTAACCTCAGAAAATCAGATTAATTTTTTTTTCTGAGGATGGAAAAAAGATGGGACAGTCACCCTTTTTCTGGAACCTTCCAGCCAAACAGAATAGTTATGTGTTTTAATTCATTGGCAAGCGGGTTGCAATGCAGATCATTGGATCCCCTTGTCAGGTACAGGATGATGGGTGTGCGGAGATGGCAGGATCATTGTCACCTCCTGCTCTACCGTTATCAGGTGTGTGGCTTTGGCAGAGACATCGTGAGACAAAACCTGAAGGGTCTCTTCAAATCCCACTGCACCCTGACGTACCACGATCCTTTTCTCAAAGCTGTCCCTTCAACCTTTACCAGCAAGAGTGGTGGATTTTGGCACATGAAGCAACAAAATCAGACAGAGCCAGCTGGAAAAAACCTGGTAGTAGCCCCAGACAGGCATTGATGGACAATCCCCATTGGTTGAAAGTCTCTAGTCTAGTTTCAAGGACACTTTAATTTTCAAATCCCTTTTCCATTGGACATGTACATGTGAAGTCAGGCAGCAGAGATAAAGGCTGGCACAAGAATATACGCCTAGGTACCTGATTTCTATTGTATACCATAATTATAGTAGCGTACACTTTGGACTGACAACATTTTTCAGCAACAGAGCACTTTAGAAATATTAACCTCACGTCAGCTATTTGTGTTGAATATTGCCTTGTTCAGCAGGTGAGGTGAGCCAATATTATCCTACTTTTCCAGACAGCAAAACAGGGAGAGAAAGAGAGATCAAGTGACTCACCTAAGGTCAAGCAATATGTCTGAGAGAAAACCTGGTTAAGCTTGGGGGTTACTGCCTCCCAGTGATCAAGAAGTTTATTCAAGAATATTTCTGAGAAACTAATGTACGTGCACCTATGATAAATTAGAAATTATACTAGCTTAGGAGGTTGCCCATTCACTAGTGCAGGGACATTTTCATTGCATGGTATTGCAAAAGCCAGCAGGACACGGTGCTTACAGACAACGATGGCCAGATCTTGCAAAATGTTGCCATGTTCCTACTTGTGCAGGTCCCAAAGACTTCAGTTTCTTAAAGGAGAGCTGGATCTTCAGCAGGTGACTAATACAAGTCTAGAGTTGTGATGAGCTTGTGATTTGGCAAAAACGGCCAAAGTTTTAACTTTTTTAACCTCTTATCCTCGCTATTGGCCATTTGCCATTCCATTAGCTGAAAGGGATTAATACTGATGGGACTGTTTCCCCAAACATGGGGATAGGCTACATGATGAGAGGAACAGAAGTTGTATGTTCTCACGGCTTGTTCAACAAGTGTCAAGGTAACGGTGTCTCTGAAATTGAACACTGATGGTATAGTAATTTTAGGAAACTAATTATCCCTTAGGCAGTTGAGTAAATTTCAGAACAAAAAATATTTACACTGAAAAATTGGCTAATAATAGGTCTAATGTATTTGCACGTGGGGGAAAGGAGAAGCCAGGCCTTTTGTTCCTGCACTTTCTTCTCTTACATTGCATTATGAATGCCACTGAAGGAAGCAACCTCTGTAGAACAGGTCTAATTGCTAACTAATTATGTTTCAACAAAAATGAGCCGGGTCCCAGATTTCACTTGGCTTGGATGTTTAAAGGCAAATAATAAATTACGTAATAAACCAACAGAATCATTAAACATTGATTTACATGTTTATTTTGCTATAAGAAATGAAATTTTTATTGGAATGGAATTAAACAGAGGTTTATGTGCTCGTATTCCCCATAGCCTTTTATACTCTAGTAATATAGCAATATTCATAAATCATACCAGAGTTTTCAAATTTCCTCAGGAGTGACCTAGGCCAGAAACTCTTAACAACTTGCTGAGAGACTTTGAAATTAAATTCAGCTGTAATATCATCATGACTAATTTATGGCTAGTTTGGTTGCTACAAAGATACATTTAAAGAAACTGGAGTACATGGTGAGGATGAGATAAAACATGGGTTTAGTATCACGTAGTTATTCCACTAGAAAGATTTACTCTGTGTTCATTACTTTATTGAACATGGCAAACCAGTCTGTTCCTTGAGAGAGAGGAAACCTTAATTATATCATGAAACATGTAAATACTAGGCCTTCAACCGAGCAAAACAGGGGGAAACACTAGATATGAAATTAAATCTTTATGTAGCTATTGAAGGACTCTGTTCCCTTTGCAGTCAGATACATTTGTGTGTGTGTATGAACATGCATACAGCAGCATGCACACACACATACTCTCTATATGTATATGTGTATGTATAAATATACACATGCTCACACACACATATGGTCTCCACTTTAGAACAGGCTTAATAATAAAATACCATTAAGGCCAAGACAGACGTTATCTGGCACAATCTGAACAATGTTTCTGCAATGCCCAGCATCCCTGAAGCCAGTTTTCGTCCCACTGCAACTTTTGAACTTCCTGCGAGGCTCGTTATGCCAAATTGAGATTGATGACAAAGTGCAACATTTTGAAATTATTAAAGGTATTTGTTTTTCCTATAGTTTCTTTTACGACAGAATGAAAAGGATGAAAAATGATTCTTTTTTTTCACAGTAATTATATGTCTGACTTCTCAAATTTTATGCAGGCAGAAAACTCCCTCTGAACTCTGTGTGTGTTGGGACCCAGCTCATAAGCGTCTTGCTTTATCCCACTCCAGCATCATCATCACCTCTTGTTTGAGACGTGGATTTTCATTCTGTCCTTGTTGGTTAAGACCAATGAATCATTTCAGGCAGGAGTTAAGCTAAAATATTTCTTGGTGTATGTTTTTTCATGACACCTGTCTTCAGGTAAGTGGCTTCCTATTGCTGTTGAAGCTTCTAGGGTATCAAGTTTCTGTAGGTGACCTTCTCCAGGGCTTCTTGCCCTTACCGACCTCTTTTCCATCTACACCCAAGGGGCTGACCCTTGACCAAAGCACCGAGCCGCCAAGCCTCCCAAGATCACCTTCTTCCCAGCCACTCTGTGTGGTGACATCTTGGCATGGTACATGGAGAAGCAGTTTACAAGAGCCTCTATGACTGACCAGAGATCTCCACCATGTTCCAGTCACTCTGCTGTCACATCGCTGCCTACGACCCAGCTGGCTCAATGCTGCACGGCTGATCCAGCGGGTGCCCTCCCAGTACTGCCTGTGCAGTGACTGCGGTGAGCACGTAGCGCCCACGGCAAGTATTCAGCCAGCAGCAGCGCGAACCGATGTGCTTGCTGTTTAATACGCAAGGGAAATCATAGAATCATGAATCATAGCATGCTTTGAGTTGGATGGCACCTTTAGAGGTCATCTAGTCCAACCCCCCTGCAGTGAGCAGGGACATCTTGAACCAGATCAGGTTGCTCAGAGCCCCGTCCAACCTGACCTTGAATGTTTCCAGGGATGGGGCCTCCACCACCTCTCTGGGCAACCTGTGCCAGTGCTTCACCACCCTCATTGTAAAAAATTTCTTCCTTCTATCTAGCCTAAATCTCCCCTCCTTTAGTTTAAAACCATCACCCCTTGTCCTGTCACCACAGGCCTTGCTAAAAAGCCTGTCCCCATCTTTCCTCTAGGCCCCCTTGAAGCACTGCAAGGCCTCACTAAGGTCTCCCCGCAGCCTTCTCTTCTCCAGGCTGAACAGCCCCAACTCTCTCAGCCTGGCCTCGTAGCAGAGGTGCTCCAGCCCTCGGATCATTTTTGTGGCCCTCTTCTGGACCCGAAATGAGTCGCTGCTAAACTCATTGCACACATCCGTCACGTGAGAGAAGCGTCATTATTTCTGTAAATCCACCAGGGAATTTATTCATCTCAGCCTCCAGCAACGGTGAATTACCCTGGTGACTGGTGCAATTCAGAAGCATATACAGCCATAATGAGAAAGTACCGTGGTTCCCCTTAAAGTAATATAGTGGTTATTGCTGATAGTTACTGCCTTTGTGAAGTATTAATGCGTGGTTATAGTGCAGTCATGTAGCAAAATTATAGGGGCCCGTAGAATGTTACTTAGCAACACTTGCTAATGCTGAGGTGGTAAAGAAGAAATGGAGTAAAAGAAATACAGAGTATATTGGAGTCATAAAATAAATGGTGGCGTGACTTGAGAAAGCTGTTCTGAAGATAAAGATGTTGTCTAGTTCTCTTTTTGCCATGTGAATATGGTAGAAGAACTTAAGAGCTGATTTGAAGCAACACATTTGAAACATCTCAGTAACAGAAACAAGCATCACTGTATTTTTTTTTTCTCATTGCTGCTGCCTGGGAAAAGCATCAGAATTGCTGGGCTTTTGAAGACCTTCTCCCTGTCATTTCACACCCATCCTGAGGCACTAGCTGGCCAATTAAAATAATCTCTCCTTTGGAAAGCTAGCATTTGTCAGAGTTAAGAATGAAGGCTGCTTTCTACTACAGCTATTTTCCCCATTCGTTCATTTGCATAACTCCCTCCGCTGTTAATCAAGTGCCTGTAGGCATATCTCAAGAAAAGGGTAAGGCCATAAAAATAAAGCCAGGCATTTCCAGTTATAGATGAACCTTCCACATGTTGCAGATCTATCTCAGACACTTATCTTGGTTTATCTCCACCTGTTTAAATTGGAAAACTCACAAAAATCCATCTCCCGTGAGATTTCCAAGGTTTCTTGATTTCATCTGGGTCAGAACTGCCACAAGGGATGCATTTCTCAGGAACTTCTGAGCTGCTGCCAGGAACAGGGAGTGCTGGACTGTGCCACTTAAAAAAAAAAAAAAAAAGTTTTCTTTGAAAAGTCACCAAATTTTATAAGCTTTGAAAAAAAAATTGGCCTAGTTCAGTCTCGGGTATGATTAAAATTGCTGCCCTGATTTATTGGTGTCAAATGAAGTATGTTTGGGTAGAACATTATTTTGTAATGGAAAAAGCGTCAGCGGAAGCACTGCCTACCAGCACTGCTTAGACTGGACGAGGACTGAGCCTTAAATTATAAGAGTCTTTAATACTGGAGAAAAGGAAGACTGCTAAAAATGTTGTAACTAGAAGGCCATCTCTTAGTATCCCAGATAGAGCTAGCTTTGAAGTCAACCTCAACAACATCTGGGGTTCTGCTGATTAAACAATAGATGATATTTGCCTGCTTTGCACCTCACCCTGGCCCTGCAAAGCAAACGGGAAGAAGTTTCTCATTCCTATCCCACCAGGAGTGCTGAGCCATGAATATGGAGCAATGGTTTGGGGGAGGTTTCACAGGAGAAACCTTCTGTATACATGAATTTAATAAAAAAAAAATATTCTCCAGTTGGTAACATAGTTGCTTCCTGCTGTTTGCAGTTTTTCTTTTTTCCTTGTAAATGACAAAGTTATTTTATTTTGACTAAGTTCTTGTTCTTGCACATTGCCTTACCCAAACCAATGCTCCACCAGAGCATTGCCACCAGGATGCGTCTACCAGGGATTACCCAGAGACAAATGGAAAATCAAACGTAAGTGACTGGTGATCAGGGGAGCCGAGCCTGCTGTTAATAAACCAGTCTGTTTCAGCATGTACTTGTCCCACCAAAACAAACAAAAAAATCATCATCCTTCTGAAGCATTTTTAATAGGAGAACCCCTGTGCAAAGGGAGACCTTACTAAGACAGCTACTCATGCCCTTCTTGAAGCCACCGGTTCACTTTTCCCCAAAACATGCAACTGAGATGACTTTTGGCTTTAACTCTGCTCTATGATCCTTTGAGATGCTATTGAGACTAGAGCTGAGGCCCTTAACAGGACAAAATTAGTAGCAAATATAAATTTAATTCGGTGAACTTAGGATAAAAATGATATGGAAAAACTAACACTGACAGGAAAACTCTAACATGACAAATTATACTGGAATTAGCAGAGTGCTCTGCACCTATACACATTTCTCCTAGCAGATGTTCTGCCTGTCCCACTTTTGGGCAACTACTCTTGGTCAAAATGCTCCAGACATTAAAAAAAGGTGGTCCTCATTTTGTAACTTTTAGCAGTGTTTACTTTGGGTGAACACAATTGTCTTCTGTCTTAAGATGTTTAACGATTATTTGAAAGCAACTTGATGAATAGAAGAGCGTGTACTCCCACTTGGGGCAAATGTATTTTTGGAGTGATTCATAATAATTAATCTTTGTCTAAGTGGAATGCATTAATTTCTCCTACTGGTGGTGACTGTACTTCTGTTTCTTTTCCTAAGTTAGATGGTTCTGCTCCAGAGGCATATTTGCTGATTAAATTGGACCGTGACCGGGTACTCAGGTTATGTCACTATTATCCAAACGATCTTTTAAAGAACACAGAGTACTTGTTTTTGCAGATATCGCGCGCTCCACATCTAATCATGGACCTTTGTAGCTTGTTATTTCTAGATTCAGATTACTGCAATTTAAAAGCCTCTCTGTCCTTGCCAGTGCTCAGTGACATAAAATAAACCCGCATATTAAGAAAAAAAACCACAAAACTTGTCAAGTTGCACTGAGGGATGGGAAGAAAAAGCAAGCATGCTTTACAGCAATCTAGAAATGCAGTCTGCAGTGCAGCTATAAAGGGAAATGTTATAATTTGCTAATATTTTCCACGTAGCCAGAACTTTATTTCTCAGAGTGCCATTACCCAGGGCAGTACCCACGCAGTGGGGGGTCCCACGGTGCAGGTGGGTTGCAGACGCATAGCAAAAGACAGTTCATACCCCGAAGAATGTATAGTGTCAACAGGCAGCGAGAGGGGGAAGGGGAACAAAGCAGAGGACGCGATTTCCCACAGTTGCCTGCCGCTCCTTGGCGGGACCAGCCACCAAACCCCGGATTCAGCCTCACGTTTGCTTCTCCCGACCCTGCTGTGGGCTGCCCGACATCCCCGGGGTCGCTTGCGGCTGGCCTGGAGCCCGCCGGGGGCTGCCGAACCACTGTTGCAGGGCAGGGTGCCTGTTGCCAGTTTCCTCCCGCTGCCGCCTCCTCCTCCTCCTCCCGGGCGCCAGGGACTGTGGTGGGGATGCAGACAGAGCCGCAGAGCCTCTGCAGCCCTCGATGGACTGAAGTGCTCCAAGTTCCTTTTTTAGTAAAATCGCTTTGTCTCGAAACTGCTGCGGAGCAAAGCCTGCTCGCCCCCACTGCCCCCCTCCTTGCTCTTGGCGAGGTGGAGGTGCCAGGCCAACGTGCCAGAAATACTCTTTATCCCCAGAGATGGAGCATCCCGGGGCCCGTACCCAGCCCGAGCCCCAGCCCAGCATCGGGTTTACCCAGAAAGAGCAGCCCGTCCTCCCTGCCCCATCAGGTCCCTCCCTGGCGAGGGCTGGTGGCAGCATTGCTCCTTTGTTCATTTTAAATGTGGCATCTAAGGAATGGACAGAAACCATCAACTCTTTTTTTTTTTTTTTTTTTTGGCCTGGGATAACAAATAACTTGCATGCGACTGTAAAACACTACACTCGGGGCAGGATTTCACTGGCTGCAGGATGAAAAACTCTGCGCAGTGTCATTAGTTTCCTCCGTACCCTGTTTTGCCTTTTCCATGCTGGTCCTGAGCAGCCCACGCTGCTGCTGCTGGGGCATGGCCAGGGTACTAGGAAGGAAAATGACACTAAGTGGTGACGGGGGCAAGCACCACTATCTGCTGCTGAGTTTGGTTCTGCTCCATTCCCAGGTCTGATCTCTTCCAGTTTCCAAAAAAGCTTTGGCTCTAAGTCTTTGCCGGTATTCCACCACATAAACAAATAATTTACTTGTCTAGGTACCTCCTCCAGGTCAGATGACAGAGTGAGGTGGGGATGACTGGCATCAGGTTGCCCTCAGTGGAGTAAGCAAGGCAGTAGGCAGAGGGAGAATGGGGAGTGGGTGGGCAGGGAGCAGTGTGGGTGTCAGGGAGATGCTGGGAGCTAATGAGCTGCTAACGAGGCTGATAAGGAATGTGTGGAGATGAATGAAGAGAGCAGCAAGAGAGATGATTGGAGGCAAGGTGAGGAGGCTCACAAGGACACCGTGACTATGAGGTAGGGGATAGAATTAGGGCGAAGAGGACAAGGTTGGGTAACAGGTGGGACTGGGGTGAGGGCAGGACATTTGGCATTGCAGGTAAGAAGGGGCAGACTTGCATTCACAAGTTTAATGAACTGACTTGTTGCCTATCGGGAAGTTGTTTTCTCCAGTGCCTGGTTGGAACTCAGTGCTCCTGGTTCAGCTCTGAGCTCTGGCAAATGGTCCCTGTCTCTCCCTAACCTTTCACAGAATGCTTTGGGTTGGAAGGGACCTTTCGAGGTCATCTAGTCCAACCCCCCTGCAGTGAGCAGGGACATCTTTAACCAGATCAGGTTGCTCACAGCCCCGTCCAACCTGACCTGGAATGTTTCCAGGGATGGGGCCTCCACCACCTCTCTGGGCAACCTGTGCCAGTGCTTCACCACCCTCATTGTAAAAAATTTCTTCCTTATATCCAGCCTAAATCTCCCCTCCTTTAGTTTAAAACCATCACCCCTTGTCCTGTCACCACAGGCCTTGCTAAAAAGATTGTCCCCATGGTTTCCAGAGACCATCTGCATCTCTGCCAGTGTATGGGGCAGGTGCCTGTACACACACTGTCTGTGTGGCTGCAGGTACGATGCTAAGTGTGAGAGGGTGTCCCTGGTTTGGGGAAATTAAGTGCTGCACAATGATACAATCCTCGGTGACATGACAGGGTACTGCTGGGTATGAGGCAGGCTTTATTTCTTTGTTTATTTTTTTGTTTATTTATTTCTGTAGGTCTCCTGCCACCCTGGATGGCTCTGCCCTAGTGCCAAATCCTGGAAAAAGGACGTTATCTGCCAGGTTCCTCGTCCTACATGATGGGAGGTGAGTCTGGGACTTCAGGGCAAGGCAGGATGGTCCCATGATTAAGGTCTCATGCATTTGAATGCTGTCCTGATGAACTGGATTCAGTTTCCTCAGTTAACCAAACTAAACTCTTTCAAGATGACAGCTTCTGTGGTTTTGGCCAAGGATTGTTTTTTTGCAGACGTTGCACATTCCCAGTTGCAATAGATATTAATGAGCGTTGAGTTTTGCATGCACAGCATAAAGGCCTCTGAGAAACAAGGTTTCTGGACAGTCTGGACACCCCAAAATTAGTAAAACTTTTTTGACTTGATTATTTCTCACCCCTCCCTATTTTCACAACATGTGATTTAGCTGCAGGAATACTTATGTTGTTTTTGGATGACCTGATAATGAGAAGCACAGAAAACCCACAAGGCTATGAACAATTTTGTCTGATGCGCTCAAGTAACAGGCAGCAAGTAAGGCACGGTGCAATGCAGTAAACAGCAAGCAGAAAACCAAACATAAAATCATTAAAATGTACCCTCCCCTCTGTGCAAATGAGGGGCAGAAAATTCTTAGGAAAATCTTTGGGAGTTTAGCTGCTGTTGCTGAGCTCCAGTTAGTGTAAAAAAAGTGCTCACGTAAGTCCTCGTACTTTTGCGTAGATAAGGTCCCATTTCAGCGACTCGTCTGACACTGGATCATATTTATTCTGACACTAGGTGTTACGTTACACTGTGAATAAAACAGTCACTTACTGACAGAGTAACTTCTACTTGCCTTGAGGGATGGTGACATTACAGGGCCCTGTATTAGGGGCTGAAGATGGCTGATCAGTTACTGCATCTCCGGACCCTGCTGGGAACATGAACTGTTAACCTGAATGCTCATTTTTTATGTGTTTTCCACTGAAGTGGTTTAAAAGCATCTCTGTTACTGTGAATTCTTGCTTATTTGTCATAAAGGGGGAAAAACACCAAACAGGAATTAACAAGAGGGTTTTCTTTGTGATTTCAGTCCCTCATTAGGAGGTTTATGATCAGGCTTTGGGAAAGATTTCCTTGAATTATTTTAAGGTCCTAATGATAAAAGCCTCAGGGAGGTCATGCACATGGAGGATTTAATACCCATTCAGAACCATCTGGCATTAGATTACATGCAGGGAAAGAACAAAATCTGGCAGTAATATTCATTTCCATTAACCCAGAATACAGGCTGATATGATTATAGCAGAGAAAATACTCTCACTCTTTCACCAGGAAAAGCTCTTAATAGACCTGGGCTAAATTGGTTTATAAAACCAAAGACTTCTTGAAGCATGGATGTGCCCTCTCATTGAGTGCATTTGCTTTGGCTGTTAATATGTATTTCATATCTATTTAACCTGCACAACAAATGTGTTAAGGTATAAAATATTGCTAGAGTGAAAGATTGTGTTTGCAGCTCCTAACTTACTCTGAGTGCAGTCTTAGTAGTGTAAGCGTAATGCTGGAGTAGAGCCCGTTTATGCTTTGCTTCTCTCTCATCTCAAGAGCATCACTGACAGCGTGGTCCTAGTGACATCCTCAGCAAAGCTCCCACTGATGTCAGCGGTGACGTGATAACCTCCCCTTAAACCATTCCTCCAAGACCCCGAACCAGCTACGTGCTTAAGCATGTGCCTGAAGCACACTGACTAGTGAGGGTCTTGGTGCAAACCCAGGTAAGAGAGTGAAGAACGCCAGGGAGATGGCCACTTCTCAGCCACATTAATTGTCTTTCACCTTAACTGCTGGGCAGGATCTCTTCAGCCTTCTGTGCTGCTCATTACTTCTTGCATCATTTTCTTCTTGTCATTCCCCATCAGCACAATGACTTCTCCAGAGATGGTCTCTCTCTGCCCTCCAAGTGTTCATCACCCCTTCCCTCCTCTCCCAGCTTGGTGCAGTGAGCGCAGTCGGACAGCTCCTCTCCTTCAGCCAATGTTATGATTCACTTACTATATGGAAAGCAAAACCATATGGAAGACAAGAAAAGGCCATTTATCTCAAAGTCTATTGAGATGTGAACATCTCACCTTAAGGCTTCAGTTCAGCCAGGCTTTCTTGCATATATTGTTAATGTCTTTTTCCGCCAGAACGGAGATGGACTCCTGCATCAGCCAAAACAATCCTCTTAGCTTGTCATCTGGTTTGTACTTAGCATGGCTCTGCATACAAAACATTCAAAGGAAAAAAAAGAAAAAAATAATCTTTTTATGTCTTTTCCCTTGTTCTCAGAAGCCACCTGTGCCAGTTTTCCTTTTGGAGACTGCTGTCTGGCGAAGGAAATTGTTACCATCCCAAGATAGGGCTGTAGTTCAGTAAACGCTATGTGCATCAAGCCTGGTAAAGAAAAGTTTGTTCTGTGTTTGCTAATTAGCTGCTTCTCCCTGAGAGGGGATGATATTACCCAGTTAATAACTGCCTTAAGGGTGGGAGACCAGAGGATGGATTCCCAGTAATGCTGACTGTGTGGCTGGTTGAGGGGCAGCAAGCACAGCACATGGCCCAGGACACTGCTCCGAGGTGCCCCGGTGCTTCCTTGGCCGAGGAGACCTCAAGCATGTAACCAAGTACTTAAGGCTCCTTATCTCATATTGGCTCCCTGCCTCCTTTCTGCAGTCCCCACCAGCAAAATGAAACAACAGCTTGTTTAATTTGGGGTGAAAGCCTCCATCTTTCTCACTTCTGGAGAACTGAGAGATAGGGAGTCCTCTGAGGCACAGCTCTGGTGGATGTCCTGCAGTGTCTGCCGGTACGTTTCTGTTTTCTTCTCTGGGGTTGTAACGTATTCGCTGATGGATTTATGCTGCAGTTGGAAACCAGAACCCAGGACAGCCTGTTCTCAGGCTTCATGCTATAAACATAAATACACTCACATAGCCGTTTGTATCTGGTTCTTTCTGTCTGCACGAGGATTTTATTATCTCTCTAAAACGGTCCTGAAGGGGAGCAAGAGGCTGGCAACAAAAGGAAGTGCTTAAACAGGAACGACAACAGAAAGGAGCAAAGGGCAGGAGGCTGCTATAAGACCACGCAAACGAGAGCAGGCAATTAGTGGCAGGTATCAAAGTGGCTGCTGGAAACCGCATGTTTTCCTACAAGGGCTCGTCTTTTGAGTAGGAGCCGCTGTTGGATCACATCAGAGTCGCTCTGGTCGGAAGTGCGTTTTTAAAGTGGAGAAAACTTTTTTCCCATCTCCAGTTTTGAACTTTGCAGAATGAGTGGCTGAGTTAATGACAGGCCTTTAAATTAACGCGTGTTGTGGAGCAGCGAAGCGAGTAATGTGGGGAAAAAAGAAATGCAAGGAATTATGGTTTAAATAAACCTCACCCACCGTGCTATTAGAAACTACCTGAGATGAGATTTCAGCAGTGTTAAATTCATCTTCCAAACAAGTTATCCCAGCTCTCCTGTGGGAGAAACCGGGAACCAGAGGGTTTGCAAAGTGTGGGAAACACTGAGTGATTCCAGGCAGGCAGTACTGAGCTCTCAGCTGCTTTCTCCGAGTCCTCACAAAGCCCTTGTGTTGGGGTCCTGGTTTTGTTGTTACTTTGCCCCTAATACGCTGAGGGTCTTTGACTATGAAAGACCCCACGTGCTGAACAAGACAAGGCAAGTGGGGGGTGGGCAAGAGGGGGAACAAAAAACCATTGAAAGGTGCTTACATGATAAAGTGATGTTTGCGATGACTAGAAAAAGTCCATACTAACCCCCTGCTATCTACCGAACCTGGACTCAGCTGAGAGTAAATGTCTTCCACATTCTGTTGGCCACAGCCATCCTGAAGAAGCCAGGGTGCTTTGCTGGCTTTGCTTGCGTAGGCAAAACTACTGCCATCTTTCAATCACTGCTCTTGGAGAATTGCTCAGACTATGATATCTTGAATTATTCCAGCTGTTTTCCACTCCCTCAGAGATATCATCAGAAAAGAAGTCACTTACACTTATTTTAATGGTATCAAAGGGTGTGGAAGAAGGCTGCTAATTAGTAAACCCTCAAGGTACAAAGATATAAATAGCCCCGGAGCAGTGAGAGCAGATCCAAATCTGCATTCTAACATTATCATGGGATGAAAGCGTTACGTGTAGACTGATTCCACTAGAGAAGAGTGATTGAACTTTCCTGTTGAGCTGAACAGCAGGACTTGTTTTGATTGATAAAGCTCCTTGTCAGATTGTGCTGCGTATTATCAATTTATCGAGCAACCTGCCAAGCCTGAGCCAGGAGCAACAGTAGCAAGAACTTAGTCTGGGATAAGCAATCATTTTGGAGCGAAATTACTGTACTTTTGCTTATTAAAATAAATAAATAAAATAGCACCTATCCCAATTTCCTTTGCCAAAAGCTGAAACACTTTTGGGGTCCAGCCAAAAGGCAAAAATTGTGATAAGCAGCTGAAATCCATCAACTGAGCATTTGCTAGAAAAATAAGCCTATCCTACCCAATCCAGTCATGGCAGAGGGGAAATGTCAGGGCTGGGAGAGCTGGAAATTGCAGCATTGCCCGCTCTCAGGCTCTGCATATTCAGGAGCCACATCCCTCATCCCACAGCTCCGGTGATGGTTTATTCTCCATCTTCCAGCGCAACTGCAACTGGCAAACCAGTCAGCTGCTCGTCAATGGCCAGCCTGTGTTTTGATGCAACTTACTGCATCCCCCCACACTTTGCTTTCTGTAGGGATTACTTAAGGGTATTTTAGTCCTGTGCTGTGTCTCTTGAACACAACACAAACCAGCCGCTTGCAGTGGCTTGACAGCACTATCACCCAGTGATAAACTTAGCAAACTTGGTTTTAAAGTGAAGGCTGTCTTAGGGGAAGAGGGGTGGGGGGGGATCCCACAAAAACTAAACCAAGCTTCCCTTCAAAATACCAGCCCAGCCATAAGCGTGGACTTGCACAGCTGTTCCCAAAGGCAGGACCGGAGCACCGCACGTAAGGAGCGCTTCTGCAGGACCACACAAGTTTACTGCTATTCTTAAATCCTAGCCTCACAACTGGGAAACTCCTGCCAAGTTGTTTGAGACAGTGGCACCTGGGAAGTATTATATGAGTCTGTATTGCATCATGAGAACCCTATTTGCACTTAATTACACATCTCCCTCCCTCCTCCCAATATAACAAGCGAGACAGATGCTGCATCTACAAAGTGAGAAAGAAACACTGTTTTTAAGTGGAATCTGACAGCCAGACACCCAAGAGCAGGCTTCAGGCAAGAGCCCAGCGATGAAGATCCTCACAGTATTGAACAGTTCAGACTGGTGAATTTGGGTGCCGTCTGTAGCAGTGATCCCATGTAGCCTAATGCAGCTGGGATTCGAACAGGTTGTCTTGCACTCCTGCTTCCTTGTGCTGAAATGTTGGTGAAGAGGTCTTGACCTCCCTCGGTCCCTCTCTCTGAGCCCATCTCTCAGCTGAAAGTCTGGACGTTACCTCCACAGACCTTCTGTTGGACTAGATGATCCTAGGGGTCTTTTCCAACCTTAATGATTCTGTGATTTGTATGGTGCTGATCACAACAGCCTTACCCAAAGCGTGTTAAGATTCATTGCAAGGATTGTCCTGCCTCTGTATTTGGGGGAGTAGGTTAGTAGGAACCAACTGGGCAAAAGATCTTCTAATGCAGACTGCTCTTCCAGGGATGGGCGATGGGGAGGCAGGAAAGCCTCACACCAGCTTTGCTGACCCACGGCACGTAAGGGCAGCATCACTACGCTGTGTTTAACAGGAGCAGATCCCCTGTAAACAGACGCAGCTGGTAGGTGGGCGCAGATCCATCACCAGCTAACACCTGCCTGAGGCCCAGTGTGTTTATTCCCTGGAATGGCTGGAAGACAAGATATTTCTGTTTCACAGGGCAATCCCAGGGTGTACTTAAGACAGATGTGCAAATCGGTCTTTTTAAAGCAATTCATTGGAAGTGTGGGTCTCCAGGAGCATTTCTAACTTGGGTTCATTACTCATGGTCTTGCCTTGTGTGTACTTAGGGGCTTTACCCTTTTATCCTCCCCTCATTTACAAGTCAAATCCCCTGTCCCCTGCCATGTAATCCAAGACAGGAAATATCTTTTCTGTTTACATCAGGCCATGGTAATGCAGTCACTGATCTGGCACAAGCCTGGGCTGCTGTAAGGGGGTGATCCCCTTCCCACCGCCCTTTTCCCTCCAGCTCCCTCATGCTGGCTCTGCAATTTGTGGGTCTGGGCTTTAATTCTGTAGGTTCTTTAGAGAAGTCCCAGAAGGTGTGATGGAAAAGTATGTTTATCAGATGTGATACAGTTGAGTGAATAAAGTGCGTGGTCCTCTATGTATAGAAAATGCAAATTTAGCAAGGAAATTTTCAGTTTACCTGGTTCAACAATTGTGTAGATATTGATAATGGTCTTGGCCAAGAAGTGGAGTTCCTCCATATTTTGTATTGACTGTTCATCTGCATGGAGCCCACCTGACGCAAAGTTTAAGTTACTACAGATCACAAGCTACCTCTGCGCAGCTCCTCTGTATGACGGCTTTCAGTACAAAATGGAGGATCTTTTGTGGTTTCACTTTAAAACCTGTCTAATTAGATCTGTCACTTATTTAGGCACATTCCGGATTTAAAAACAGGAGAAGGAAAATATATGTGAGCAAAGTCACACTTTGACACTCTTCAAAATTTCCAGCGTCTTTTCAGATGGTGGGTAAGTTCATTCTATAGATCAATCATTAACACTTTTTCATATATTTTCATTTTAATATGTATCAGGGCTCCAAGCAAACATTGGGATGCTGAAAAAAAACAAAAAGAAACAAACAAACAACCCCCCCAACCAATAGTTTAGCTTTCCTGTTTACTTTGACGTGTGGTTTAAGCACGTTCTTCTAAATACACCAAGGCTAGTTGGTGTCTTGCCTATTTGGCACATTCGGAAAACATACATGTCTAGCTTTGCAGCTGAAATGTGAGTCATTATTGCAATTAAATGGTTTATATGCTGAGAAACACAGTGTTTTTATATAACACAAAGCACTGTTTACAATGCAATGCATATTGGATACTATTAGGTGAAAAAATATTTCCTTTTACTACAATTGTAATTGATTTCTTCTCTGTAAAGTTCTAGTAAGTTATCCCACACTCTCAGTTTCAAATGTGTTTCCACTTTAATGAAGTGTCTGGTTTAATGATGTGTCTGTTTTAATGACGTGTGAATCCCAGTCAGAAAAAGCTACTTTACACAGAGATGAGAAGAGGGTGTTTTTCCTCCCAAATCTTCAGGAGCTGTGTCCCGTGACCAAGTTCCCCTGCAAGGCAGTTGCTCAGGTTTCCTTCTGCACTGGAAAAAGCACCATGAAGATGATCTCATGGATATCGCTGCTTTTCAGCTCTCTCCAGAATACGGCAAACTGGACAGTAGGTGGAAGTTTCCATGATTGAATTCCTTTCAGAATTGGGAAACTGATATTCATTCACATTCAAGGCTTTTTAATCTGATTGTGTGTCACCTGGCTATTTAATTATTCAATGAGCTGTGCTGGCCAAGGAATGTAAAGTGGAATTGCTGTAAAATAGCTGTGGCATGAGTTGGTCCCTATAATTGATGTTGCTTTTGCTCAAACTTTCTCACAACTTTTTTGGCATTGAATTAATTCAGGCTTTCACATTAATAACCAGGTAGTATTCAGCAGTGCAAGATCTCTCACCTTGTATTACGGATATTTCTCCTCGTGAGGGGTAGGACATGCTGTACTTCAAAGTGAGTTTAATTCAGCTGCTACATGGGCAGGCACTTGTCAGAACGAAGGCTATTTTAGCAGCTTGAACAAAAAAAAGAAATAATTGAAACTTCATGGAAGACTGTTTGGATCCTGCTGGAGCTGGAAGGCTGGAAGTGTCTGTCTCTGCAGGACTCCATTGGACGTCACTTCTGGTTACACATGTGCCTAAATATTTTGTGGAGCTGGGCCCTCAAAGCATGCAGAAACACCCACGCGCTTCCAGAGACTATCCAGGGACACAAACACTTTCCATTCTTCCCCCGGAGAAACTCGCCTTGTCCTCGCCTGGCTGAGAAGCGTAACCTCAGCAGCAAAGACAGCTTTGCCTGGATGACAGGGTAGACGTGGCAGAGCTCGCCCAGCGCTGCTGGCGTGGGAGGAACAGACCACTGCGTGCCCGTTGGAGAGCATCTGAAGGTGGTGGGTTTTCCTCTGGCTGCAGGACATGTTTCCCAAGGGAGATGAAGGATTCCTGTACTCTTGTTTCATTAGTGTTATTCCAGCCAGCGTCTGCAGGCATCTTGTCCCAAATCAGCTGCATATAGCTGGAGCAATGCGAGGAGCTTTTTTAGAGGGTATACTAGTTTCTTAAAGCAATAATAAGATGTTAGCCTCCTCTGATCTAGGAGAAATATATATTAGATATTCATGAGTGTGTGTGCTGCTCTAAAAACAGGCAAGAAAATTAACTGTGACTCTTACTCATGCTGCAGGTATGAGGGAGGATGGACAGCAGCTGACTCCTGCCTGGATGCTCTGATTGAATGACAGGAGGGGTTAGGTCAGGGTTTTCCTCACTTGCGCTCTTTCCAGGTCACTCAGTAAGAGCTGCCCTGCAGCCCTGCTCTCTCCACTGCAGCATCGAGGATGGAGGTGGAGGTTTTGCTGCCCTGTGCAGCTCAGCAAGCTGGGGACGGTCTGCCCAGCCAGCAGGAAAGGAAAAGTCCCATGGCGTAGGGCTGTTTGCTGAAAACCTCATCACAAAGCAAACCCTGAGTCCTGCTTAAAAAGATACGATTCATCTGCTTGCTTGAATTTGTTCTTTCTATTGTCTCAGCCAGATTGCCTGTGCCTTCAGACACGCAGCCTATGCCTGGAGGGAAAGATGCGCCTCGACTGCCCAAAGCCCCGGGTTGCTCCGTGTGCGGCATGCTGGCTTCTGCATGGCGCTGAATTGATGCTGCACTTCCAGCCTGGCCTGAAAACTTCAATTTCTGGGTGGGTTGAGTGTGGGTTTGCTGAAGCAAACTGTAGTGTGAAGCCGCCCTGTGCGCCAAGGCAGCAGTGCTGCTCCGCAGCGGCAGTGCGGGTGGTGGCACTGGCACTGGCACTGGGAGGCATCGCGCTGTGCCCAGCCCCAGCATCGGCCCCACTTCGCCGGGAGCCAGGGGAGCCTGGACTGACAAAAAAACACTTGGCCTTGAGCATTTCCAGGGAGGACTCTGGGTACCCACTCAGTTTCTGCCTGCCTGCTGGCCAATGTAATCTGCACGTTGATGACTCCAGCCTACGTTGACTGGAAGAGGGTTTTGTCTAAAGTTTATGTTAATTTTTTGAGAACACCTGGGGGAAGTTTCCTTTTTTCATTTGAAAGAAAAGAAAAATGTGTGCATCGAAAGATGCAACAGACATTCAAGAAATGCACAGATCATCATTTCAGGCGGGCTGAGCAGTGGGACTGAGTTAAATCATTGATAGCATCTGGTTTGATTTTTGAGTGGTTTTAAATTGTATAGTTTTACTAAACAATTTTGAGTAAAGAAATCTTTCCTAGGTAGCTTCCAATTTATTCCTTTGTTTTCTCAATCAGTATTGCTATGCTCTGCCAAACATCAGTGCAGTTGTGTAACTACAGCTAGATGCTTTTAGCTAGGTAAACCAATGCTTTCTCATAATGCTGCAAAAAATAGATATAAATAAGTAGATTCAGGGACAATTTGTCCAACAAGAATCAATAGCACAGAGCGGATTCTGGAGTCATCTTCAAAGTGTATGCTGATGTCTTTAAAATGACCTATGAATGTCTCTCTAGTTTGTTAAGAGTCCAGAGGGATTTACAATATGATAGATTTGGGTTATTAAATTACTGTTGGAAATGTGGAGCTGACCTCCAGTGGCAAATATTTCTGTGAAAACATTGGCAAACTTTTCATCTGGTGAACTTTCCTCTATTGTTTCTTTTCTAAAATCAAAATAAACAATAGAAATATATTGGATGAGGCAAGAAAACAAAATAAGCCTATTTTATTGCATTTTCTGATAACCAATGCAGTCTAACTGCTAACAAATGTTGGACACATCTACTTTTAGCAGCTACTCTAAGTCCAAGATGCCTTTGATCTTGCATGTAGAATGGGATGAAATTACCATCCCCTTTCTGCTGATTTGACTAGAGCTGGTGAGAGACATCCCCCCGTACCAGCACTTCGTTGGGCAACGCTGACCGACAGAAAGACGCTGGATTCAGTAACGCTGTGGTGGGAAGAGGTTCCTGGGGACGGACTTTCGGTTCAGAAAGGCAGAGTGAGTGGCAGGGGGTGATGCAGGAGATGGGCGCCCAGAGCTGTGATACTTCCCCAAAATGCACCTGGTTTGGAGACCTGCACGGGGGTTTCCATCTCCCAGCTGTCATCCTGGCGACCAGATTATACTGGCAGGAGCTCTAATCTGGTGAATGCTTCACTGTTTGTACAAGTTAAACAGTTCCAGCAGGAGGGAGGAAAAAAAAAAAAAGCCTGTGATGAGCAGAAAAAGGTCTTGAACCTGAGCGTCTTGCACTGAGATGAGTACTTGCATGCGTGTTTTTAAATGAAAAAGACGGGTTTTATTTTGACCATTAATAAGCCCAGCCCATAGAGTTCTGATGATGGATTTCTCAGTACTTTCAGGCTCTTTATGGAGAAGTTTGATTCAGCCCTTTAGTAATGGCCTAAAAATTGAAGCCATTTTTTCCTTATGACCTCTTAGATTTCCAGACTCGGGTCACTAGAATAAAATCTTTACAGACTCTGATTCTATGATTCTGTTGCCCTAGTGTACATGATATTTGTTTGACATTAATACCCTGCGACCAGATCCCCATCTGAAAAGCTGGCTCTCTCCAGCAGTGCTTAGCCTCTCCAGCACAAGGTGCTGGAGAAACCCAGTCTGGAGAAACCCAGTCTGATTATTGATCCTGTAACCATCTCTGGATCCCCTGGCTACCCTTCAAGGCAAAATCCTGTGTCTGGCATTTTTTCCCGGGCAGAAAGGCCCCAAGGTCCAGTTCCTTAAACCCAAAACTTCATGCTAACGTAGTTACGTGCCTCCAGTCATTTTGTGAGAGCTCATTAACCCAAAAAAAAGAAAAAAATGTGATAAAAAACCAAGGCACACCAAAATAGCGGAGATATGTTTTAAGCACAGGAAACGTTACTTTTAAACAGCTTGAGAGGGTTAAATCAACAAAATCCTAAACTCCTCCCTGCGGGTCCTGTTCCCATCTCCTTGGAAGCAGGAGGTCTGGACAGCGTCCCCAGGCCAGATCGCACAGCCTGCTTTCTGAGCTGTGGCTCCTCGGAAGCGCCCGTGGAGTGGCCCCTTTCCACACTTGGTTTCTGGTGTTATGGCTCAGTCCAAGTCATCCAGCAGTAGCCTTTCCACTAGGTATCAAGCTCTGCAAAAAAAAAACCTCTTTGATATTTCACATTAGCACAGTGCAAGAAAATTGGGATGCCAGATCATGAAATGCAGATTATAATGCGAAATAACA
Source organism: Balaeniceps rex (assembly GCA_013401315.1). NCBI lineage: Eukaryota > Metazoa > Chordata > Aves > Pelecaniformes > Balaenicipitidae > Balaeniceps > Balaeniceps rex. The sequence goes on along the minus strand of VYZW01057673.1, from coordinate 83,229 downwards.
ATTATAATGCAAAATAACAATTACAATGTAAAATAAAGCTGGGGGGGGCGGGAATCAAGGTCTACAAAAGAAAGCTAAGATCACTGTCATTTGTGCTGTGTTTCCTAGTAGTGGGAAATGCTGAGATAATTCTAAAAACAAAATAATAAAACGTGACCCAGGTCAGATCCCTGAATCCTGATGTGCGGGAAGTAGAATTGCATCTCTGTCGTGCACCCAAAGTCCATTTCTTTGCGGCAAGGTAATCAGCAGTTTTGTGGTCATGAATTAAAGCCAAAACAAAGTGCTACCATTCCGCAGATGCAAGCAGAATATACTGACACATACAGGGCACTGTGTTTTACAGTCACTTAACCGGTTTCTGCTCGCTGCAGGAAAACACGCAATGTGCTCCTTGTTTTGCCGTGTGCTCCGTAGCATCAAGAGGAGTGATCGCTGATTAAATGGTAATAACTAGGGCACAGTGCAGCTCCGCTTTCTCCCTTCATCTTGTCAAGATTTGGGGAGCTGACTAAGCACTGTCCAGGCTAGGAGTGGACAGAGAGCAGATCTGGTTATCTTATATATTGAGTGGAAATACCCCAAGGGGAGCTGCAATCTGAAACCAGCTCAAGTGGTTTGGCACATAACGTGATATAACCTTCACATCAATAGCATCACCCATGAGATGCAAAACAAAGGCCATGCTATTGTATAAAATCTTTCTTCCCTCTGGGCAGAAATGGATCTTGCTTCCTCACTGCTTGCCAGCTACCCAAGTTGTTTAGTAATTGTTTAACTTCATGCTGATGAATGAATGGTAAAACCAAACCAGAGCTACAGAACACAGTTCAAACAGCAAGATAAAAAGGATGGATAATGCATGGCTAGCAGTGTCCAGGAGTGAAACGTGAAAACGCTGATAAATGAGAACTAAGTTTCCAAATGGCAAGAAAGCAACATATGGAATGGATAAAAATTGAAGTGAAACATAGGGCGTTAGCACTATGTGGCCTTGCTTGCCACATGTTGCTGATTTTCTGGGCATTTGAGGGAAAATTTTCGGGTTTGCCTTTCTGCATCACTGATGGAAGTACTACCCTTTCTGCTCCAGAGCCAGCCTAGAGGTCTGACTTTTGGGGCATGCTGCCAGCCTCGCTGGCGATGGGTCAGCCCTTTGGAGCATGCACGGGTTGGGCTTTATGAAGTTGGTGGGACTTTTAGGATTTTTCCTAGTCTCTTCTATTATTCTTTTACTGAAGTTCAAATTTTGCTTAAATTTACTGGAAGTTCTTTACCAGTTTTGATCTGGATGAATTTTCTTCTTAATAGGGAGGGCTAAAAGGAGTTAGCACCTAGGTAGGAGGAAGGGCTATCTGCAGGGGGGCACAGGTGTCATGGGTTCAGGACATGCTCTATAAGGGACGGGGGAAAGAAACTTTTCTCTTTTAAAAGTAATGCGTTTAAAACACTGAAAAGCGTAGCAACGTTCTGCTCTGTGTATTTCTGAGCCTCATAGCAGCGGAAGGTAAGGACCCGTTGGCTCATAGTTGTGATGAGCGATGTGACGCGTTAGCTCTTTTTGTCCTGCAAAGAAGCAAATTGGGTCATTTTATGATCACTGATGCCCAGATGGAGCCGTGGTTGTCCACGTGGCCTGGCAGCTGCTTCTGCAGGCAGTGACGTGGATGTCAGTGGGACTGCTTGTTGGGCATGGGACGATCCAAAATGACCTGTAACAGGCAGTAATCAGAGACCTGGGGACATTGCTGTGTTGTATCATAGAATCATAGAATAGAATCATTTGGTTGGAAAAGATCTTTAAGATCATCGAGTCCAACCGTCATGTTTCATTGAGTCACACATTCAGAGTTTAAAGACTAGTGGGGACCGTGAGATCACCCACAGTAGCCCCTTCGTACCTCAGGCTGTTTAACCTCACCCATCCATCCCTGTGTGAAGCAGAAAACCTGTGTTTGGCTTGCACATGTCTTCCAGGAAGGCATCCAGTCTGGATTTAAAGATACCAGGAGACAGATGATCCATCACTTCATTGGGTAGTTCATTTCAAAGGTTAATCCTCCTCACTCTGAAAATGCAATGCCTTATTTCTCATCTGAATTTGTCTGGCTTCAGTCTCTACCCAGTCATTCTTGCTGTCTTCCCTCATTATTAAATAGCCTTTATGTGCTCGGTATTTTCTCCCTAAAGTTTCTTCTGCCCTATAGTCCAAGCATTTCTAAATCTTCTTCAAAAGAACAAGCTCTGTAAGCGTGTGCTGAGCAAGCATTTCCCTAGCGCTCAGGTCACTGCGTCCTCCTCTGCAGTAAAACAGCTCCTGCCTTTCTATGTCCTTCAGAAGTCAAACAGCAGCGTTGCCCATAGCGTTGCAGCACTGTCCTCCCTGCTCTCGCACACCCAGGAAAGGCTGTGCCCTCCCGGCAGTGCATCTTGGGACCGTGCAAGCTCCTTTTTGCGGTAGCATCCCTCTGGAGGTGCATGACATCCAGTCCCTGCTCCTAGCTCTCTGCATTGGATTTGGCCACGGTAAAACTCATTTTATCTCACCAAAGCAAGCAATCTAGGTGACAGACTGCTCTCTCCACGTCTACCATGCTGTGAATTCTCAGTTGGCACCCAGATGTTATCAGTGATATTTTTACTTCTAATCAGAAGTTTCTAATCAGCTTCCTCATAATTTTTTTTTTTTTTAATCAGGGGCTGCAGTGTGTGTTTAGAAAATACTTTTTTTAGTAACAAGAAAGAATTTGAAAACCTTGAGCCAAGGGAGTTCTTTGTATTTTTTTCTTTCAGTTTTGTCTTTATTTTGACGGCTATGTCTTTATCTGCTCGATAGGCTGTTGCACGGAGAGCAGCTCCACCCTGATCCGGGGGTTGGTTCTGAGGTTACGAAAATTTACTCACCGATTCACTCTATGCACTGTAGCTTTTGTGAAATGGATTCATTTAGAAATTTAATTACTGGAGATTAAATGTATGACAGTAGAGGTGGACTGGAACATAATACTGATGCTCAGCCAACCTTGAGCCTGCATATTTGACTTGCTCAGCAAAACCCCATCAGATCTGTAGAACGACCAGATTTACCTACGTACGTTTTCAGGTTGGTGTTTGTGGGAGCTGGCTTTTTCTTCTGTGATTTACGTGATGTTGTAGGATTATGTTAAAAGTACTTAAGTCTGCATCTCTTTTTCTCGGCCTTGAAAAAGTGCCCAGCTATGGATTAAAGAAAGCTAATACTATATACACAGTAGCCCTTTATACAATTTTTTGCAAGATGCTTTTCCAGTTTTATTTTGCTAACAAAGGCATAACATACATGGGTCGAAGCCCACTTTCAGCTTTACTGTGTCATAAAAAATTATGACAGTTGTTGGAGAAGGACAGAAATACATAATTAAAGAAAAGAAAAAGAAGAAAGAGCAAAAAAAATCCCAGAAGGCAGAAATGAAAGCTGTAAAATGACAAAAAAAGGTTTCAAACTATTTTAATTAAATTTTGTAATAAGCTCAAGAAATGACCCATAGTGATTATGAGAAAGCAATCCGTGACAACTCAGGCACTCTTTATTTTCCCCAGGCTGATAGTGATTGTGGATGGATTTTACCCATCCACTTGCTTGACTGCTTTTCTCTGAGAGCAGCTCATGTCCCAGCCACTGGCCAGTTCCCACCTGGGAACATTTTACACATGTCCATACTTTTCCCCTGGGACGTGCGTTCGGTGCATGAGTGCAAACCGATATCCACCTGCGTCTGCTGCAGAGGCTGGAAAGAGTGCACGTGGCTAACCCTGCTCACCCGGCGCGCAGAAGGGATGGGGCAGCTCCTTGCCCCTGTGTATCTCTTGTGTCTGATGGGGCTGGAAGGACTCTGAAGGCACATTTGGAAACACCTCCCCCTTGGGATCATAGACTGACACTGAGATGTTACCTTGTTCATCCACTAGAAAAGACCAGCTGTGTCTAGACTACTCCCTACAGATACCAACCTAAGCTGAACCCGCTTACCGAGATGTTTCACCTGCCCAAACGATGTAGTCCAGCACTTAATGAGCATTACTGCAGGGGAGCAACCCACAGCTCACCCACCTGTGGTGGAGCATTAGGAGTATGAGCTGGCCACATGAAGCTCCTTAAAAGCACTGATGCTTCATCCTCTGCTGTTTGTTGGCTGAGGAGGCTCCTTAGAAGCAGCATGGGCTGTAGGGATCCTGACCTCTAGTCCTCTCTTTGTAGGCGTTCTGCAGGGAGTCCAGCAGGTAGGTGGGGACCCCCTGTGCACTATCATGGTCCCTCATGAAGGGGAAAGAGGCAAACTTTGAGTGAGTTGTTGTGATTGTTTCCCCACCATCAGCATGGGTGTGTGCTGGCCCTCCTCGGTGCAGATAGTTTGCTCTCACCCCCTCAGACCAAGGGTGGCTGCTCCTGGGCATGCCTTTCTACTGACACTGCTCAGGGGCAAACAGTGAGCAGGTAGGAGGCTTGCAGAGCGCGTTTAACTGCTCCTCTATTTCCTAATACAATTTTAGCTGGCTGTCTCTGTGCCATTCTTCTTTTCTTGCTTCATCTGAAAATATAGGGCTAGCAGTTGGTGCAGGCACATGTTGTTATACCCCCACTGATTTGATTAGCCTACACTGATTTAAACCAATACAGGATTTTCTTTCTTTTTTGGAAAAAAAAAAAAAAAAGCTAGAATGGATTTAGCTTGCTATGCAAGGTGACGTGCTCTGACACAGACCAGTGCTGGCATTGGGTTGGATCAGAATTGGAAAGGACTGACAGGCCCCTCTTCTTAAAGCTGGTTCTTGTGCCTCTGCCACGGTGACACAGATGTTCCCTGTGCTCTGCACATGTGTTTGTGTGTTATGTGCTTCCTGAATACTAATGCGTGATTTTCTGGGTCTGTAATTAGAAAATCCCGAGTTCTTCCAACATTTTCCATCAGTCAAGCTAACAGCTAATTTTGAGAAATGTGGAATCAGCTGCTGTATCCCTGGATCCTGGAGCACATCTTTCCAAGGGATCCTGGAGACAGCAATATATCACAGCCACAATTTTGCAAGGAAAAACAATAGCAACATCCTCATACATCAGGGAGAGCTCTTTCATGTGGTGAGGTTGGCACCAACCTCACTGCTTGATAGGAGATTACGCATCAGTTACAAAGTTCGAAATTCATGAAAATAAATCGGTGGCTTGCCCTGCCCAGCTCCCTGCACCCAGCGGGTCAGAGCTGGGCAGCCAGGAGAGACTCCAGCCCCCTGGCTGGGGGGGGTCCCAGCACCTCCTCAGCAAGCTGAACCCTGACTGCAGACATGACTTTTATGATTATTTTTAATGCATTTCAGCTTCTCACTGTAGGTTTTGGCACACGCACCCCCGCAAGGCTCTTGCGTGCTGCTTGGTTCAGCACAGATTGCTGGATGGGGCTGCCTTGTGAACTTTATTTGCTGGGGTGGCCCCTGCTCGCACACAGAGCCTGTGTGCAGGATGCAGGATCACACCTGCAATCTTCATGGCTAAGAAGAGCCTGAAATTGAGGCGTACTAAGGACAGCTGAAAATAATTACTTTCTAACTGATCTGGTGGAGACTGGCCCTTAGAAGCCATTTGATTTGTGTGAGTAAGTTTCCTAGGAATTACACTCAAATGTTGATGTGATGAACCATAATATTTCTTTCTACAGTTCTGTGGCCTTTATGTCGTCATGTTTTGAGCCGATTTTTACAATTCGCATCGATATGCCAAGGAAAACTTCCTCAACAAACATAGTTCTTGCATCTGTGCAGTAGTTGGTTTTCAAAGTTAAGCATCCCTGCTGTTTCACGTTTTTTTAGATGCCAGCAGTGATTAGACATTACCATGGGCTAATTGCTTGTACAATTTCAGTTTTTACCTTGCAACTGCCTTGAAATTTACAGCTGCAACAACAGGAACAAACCCCATGCTCTCAGCAAATACAAATTAGTCAAAAACAAAACAAAACTCGTTTTTCTTGTGTTTTGTTTGCAGCTGTTTATCCCAAAATTGGAGAGCTACTTACACTCCCTCCTTCTGAACCTTATAAACAGACATTACCCTGGGCTGAGGCAACATATATTCAATGTCAGCCCAGAGCTCAGGAAAGGCACCTTCTCTGCTCAGAGAAAAATACTCACATTTAAGATTAGTACTCTGGATCCCAAGGATTTTCTTTTAATGCAAGGGATGCTGAACTTTTTGGTTAAAGGATTTGTGCGATTTGTGTTTTTTCATGTCTTTGATACTGTCGTTCAAACCGCATTTCTGCAAACAGAACTCTCCTCCTGCTGTAATTACTGCATGTGCACTTAGGAACCACACAGGATTGCAAACACATTGGGGGAGCAGCTGAATTTTAAAGCCCATCATGCTGCAAGCACTACTGCTCAGCTCCTGACTGGGGCACGTAAACCACGGTTTGGAAATGTACAGGTTTTTTCATGAATAGCATGTGCAGTGTTGTGTGTTTTTTTTATAAAAAAAAAAAAAGGCATGCAGACACACACCCAGAATGATGCCTCTTTGGGGCAGCATTGCTCAAGGGTTAATGGCTTTCTCAGAATGAATTTCTGTGCTAGCCAAGCTGACTGTCCTCAGGACAGAGGTGCCCCAGCAGCAGGGTGTGTAACCTCCCTTTAGCAGAGCAGCCATAGCTGACCCTCGCGTGTTTCCAGCCTGCCCTGGCTTCAGACAGCTCTCCTGGCCCAGGCATTGCCACCCGAAAGAGCAAGGAATCACCTTGCTGCCTTCTGCAAATTTTGGCATGCTGTTATTAGATTCAGATGCTGGAACATGTGCTAATGCTGGAGAGCCTACATCATGCCTCTGGATGTTTGCTAATCCCAAATTTCAGAGCCTCCCTGGTGTTGCCAGAACATCAAAGCCTAGCGGAGCATTGCGGCGCAGATGAGGAAATTACAGAGGGGCACTACATGGCAGGTAATGGATTAGGGTCTTTCAGAGGAATGAATGTTTGGATCAGGAAAACGATAGGCAATTATGAACAGTACGGGACTTGAGATGGTTCCAGGATTAATTTATATGTAGCTGCTTATTCTCTTGTCAGCATTTCCTCTGCTCCCTTCCCCTGTATCCCCTATGGGCAGAAATGTGAGAGGCTGAGCAGCTGCCCCGGGGGGAGGAGGACCTGCTGCCCATCTTCTCCTTTTCCTCCCACTATGGGCCTGCCTCCAGGTGCTGCAGGACTCGGACCGGCACTGACTCTGGAGGCTGTCTGCTCTGTTAGCAAGTCTTCATCATTGCCTGTTACAAAAACATATGGGAAATCATTCCTTCTGCCCCGTTTTATGGGGACAAATCACCAGGCAAAGATCAGCAGGTGAGCTCAGACACACACATGCTCCCATGAATGCTAGCGAACACCAAAACAAAAGTCGGAATAAGTAACCGAATCTGAAGCCACCCTAGGAAACTCTGTTTTTAAAAGCATTTATGTGGGTATTTGTGAAAAGATGTTTAAATAGCCTGGGCCAGTTTCAGTTCCTAATTCTAGGAATGCCCTTGAAACAAAATACTAAGCTGCTGCTTACTGGACACGGACAAAGCACAGCCTGGCTCAGCTGGGAAGTAGATGGCTAGGCAGTGTTGGTTGAGGGGACTATAACTTGGCCTTTCTCTCTCCGTGCATAACCAAAGCCAATAATATGCCACTTAAAAATGCTGCTTGAAGTGTTCACCTGTTGGTGAAAGCGGGGTGGGTCTGTAGCGAGGGCTCTCCTTGCCTGACGGCTCAGCAGATGTGCGTGCCTGCTGGTCGGGCCACTCAGAGGGGCAAAAATACTCGCAAGCAGAAGGTCATACTTGTAGTGTACAAATCTGCAATGGCTGATGAGGCCAGAGCAGTCTCCATGCTGTTGGAGTTAATGCACAATGTGATATTTCTTGCTGCATTTTCTACCTAGCGTGACTTCTAACAAAACCCAAAGTACCCCAACTCCTTTCTGCCCTCTTATCTCCACTTGTCCAGAGCCACCTCTGGACCTCCAGGGCCTCCAAAGCCATGCCATTCCCATACAAAAACCTTCAGCAGAGTTTCTCGCCCCTGGTCCTGAGATGTTACACAAGTACTGTAAATGCTAAGGGGAAGGCTCAGTCCTATTTCCCCATGGGAATTCCTTGGCTGTATAAAGATTTAGGATTTGCTGTGTAGTCCAGGTGCCTTTTGATTTGAGTTGTGGCTGTGTTAGTCACACAGGAGAGGAGGTAACATATTTCATCGGAGCTGCTGGGAATTGACCGCGGCCAGGAAATGAGAAAATGTGGCCGTCCCTCACCTGCGTTTTCATTGCTTTCCTCCCTCCACGCTCCAGTCTCTCCTAACACGTCAGGAGGTACTCACTGGCCCCGGGAAAGCACTTGTGTATGTCCTGTACTCTCTCTGGAGACTGGGTAATACCTTGCTACTGTTATTAGCAAGTAAATTTATTTCCTTAGAAAAAAAATGGCAAGGCTCGTGCTGCAGTACTGGTGGCTGTAAGGTTTGAGCAGTAGGTCATTACACTACCTGCACCCCACAGCCCCAGCTAGTCTGTTTATTGCTTTTCTTCCTCTCTCTCTCTCTTTTTGTCATGAGCAAGAAATAAGAAATTGTCCTTTCCCCTACTTACCTCATTAGGACTTTAATAACTGAAAGCACATTTTTGGCAATTAAAGTTGGCAGTCATCAGGGTTTCTTTCTTTTTTTTTTTAAAACAAGTCTGAACTTTTGCAGCAGCCTCAACAAAAAAGAGGGTTTTTCCCCCCCCCCACTATTTTTTTTTGGAAGCTTAAAAAAAGAAAGTCCGTGCCACTGTTGTGTAACGTTCTCGAGTGGAACAACTAACTTTTTATACAGTTAGCAAAATTAAGGGGTTTACAGTTTTTCCAGCTGTTTTCTGTGATGCAACATAAACAGTAAGAGCGATAGCCTGCCTTGGAAATGCTCTGTGCAAGCCACACGATTGGATTCCAGCATGATAAGGTTAGGTTATGCTGTCTGCTGCTGCTTGTTGTTCTTCTCAAATTTCTGAGTCAGCAAAAGCAGCAAGGAGAAAACATGCAGCTATCTTACCATCACCCATTTTCACTCCTTCCCCATGCCAGGAGGAATGTAATAAAATTGATGTAGGGACATCAGGGAGTTACCAAGGAAGTTTTTGTGGCTTCTAGAGGAGAAGCGTTGGGCTTTGCATTGTGGAGGAAAAAAACCAACTACTCTCATGGTGTTTCCAGAAATAAAAACTTGCAGGATAAGGGAGCTTTCATGCCTGCACGTAAGGTGAGCTGTGCAAAGCAGTGTCCTATCCATCAGCGCAGTGGTGACAAGTTGCTTGGATTGGCCCTTGCTGTGAAATGCTCCATGGATCGATGTAGCCATGGGTGCTCTACCCATGCTCCGGTTAGACATCAGGCAGCTCTGCTCTCAACTGAGGCTGGTTTTTACCCATCCACATAAATCATTCCTTGCAGAAGGCACAAAGCATGTGATTCCCTCCCCATCACGTGGAAGTGGGGTGGACAGTGAGTTGGAAGCAGGCACGGAGTGAGAGGAGCGGGAGGAGGCTGCGTACCACTGGGGTTGGTCTGATGCTGCTATCCTGGCCTGAGAGGCATGCTGGAGTAAATCTCAGTAGATCTAAGAGTTTGGGGGTAGGAGTTGAGCTTGAGCAAGTACAGTGGCATGGAGCCAAAATATTGTCCTCAAATAGCACCCAAATGGCAACAAAGCACCAGATTTAGGTGGTAAGCATGTGGTTTGAGTATCTGAGCTATACCTGCTCTGATACTGAGACACAGCTCTCCATGTGGGAGTGAGCTAATGGAAAGCTCGATCAATCATGTCTGCAAGCGCTGCAATTGCACAAGCCAATGAAGCATGAATGTAGCCAAGGACTTGAGCTGAAACATTCTCTGAAAATGGATAAACCCTTCTAGAGCTCAGAATCCACTTGAGAGCATCTTGCTGAGGCAAAAACAATCAACGGAGTCTATTTTTTGTCCTAGGGCTGAGCTTTCTAAAACAGCCATGGCCTTTTATTAAAGCCAAGGCAAAACCACGGAGGCTCTGTACTGCTTCAGCTCCCATGGAAATCCACAAGCCCGAGATGCCTTTACAGGTCTAGACATCACATACCTGCAGACACAGCAGCTGGAAAGGTACGTTTCCTGTGAACACTATTATTTTATTGCTGCACTTCAAGTGGAAAATCAAGTGAAAGATAGCAATGCTGCTAGCATCTGATTCCACTTCTTGTTACGCTTTATCCTTCCATGATCTCTTCAACTGGTGAGAAGTGACAGGGTCTGACGCTGGTTTTGTGCCAAGGGAAATCGTCTGAATCTGAACATAGCCTTCCAAAGAGATTTTTAGTGAATTACAAAGTTGGGGTTTTTTTTCCCCTCCATTGACATGCAACAAGCCCTCTCCTGCCTCCCCCACGCCTGTCTCTTTCTATGGCTGCAACGTCTGGTCATGCCCTGCTCCACAGAGAAGCAGCCAGGCATGTCTGAAATGTTTATAGCTGTCGTTGCCAAGATATAGAAGGAGGCTCATCGGGTCCGTGCGCCAAGCTATTAGCTACTGAAAGTGTACCAAGTCAGGGGCTGCAAATGTGCAGACTGACAGGTCCCTCGCTAATGAGAGGACTGAAGGCAACAAGCAGAATTTTCTTAGCAATTTTGAGTCATTCCTTCAGGCAGACTAAACTAGAAGACAAAATAATCTGATATTGATGATGGGAAACCATGCAGCTGAGAACAGAGCTATAGCTCTGGTGTTTTGATCTAGTTGGGATACTGGCATTGATCAATGTTCTCAAATTAAACGTGAAGAGGAGGATTCGGCAACGATGTTCTTTGCAGTCTTTCCCTCTGAAATCACCAATTCTTGTTGAATCAAAGGCTTCAGGAAAAAGAAACCAGTATGAAGAGCTGAGAGAGAAACAGGCTTCCTGTGCCCAAAGATTTTCTAGATTTCAGAGATTTTTCTGTTCTGCATCAATACAAACTCAAGGCCTCCCAAAAGGTTCTGCAGAAAAAAGATTGAAAGAGGCCTATTCAGGAATAATAGAGAGCCCGAGGGCAAGGCCAGTTGCGTGGGCTTTGGGAGGTGCAGCTTGCTCTGAGTCACAGTGCAGGCTCTTGAATTTGGTTCTCCCACGTTCCTGCTGAGCTGCCCAAGAAGTAGGCAATTCCTCACTCTGCAGTGGGTCTCTCTTGGCCTTTGCTGAGGAATACTAGCCAGGAGCTGAGAAACCTTTCCTGCTGAAAGTCTCATCAGCATCAATACATCCTCACAAAGTCTTTTGATGAGCTGACATCTTGCAGCATAGATGTTTCACTGGCAGAGTCCCAGCCTCTTCTAAATACAATACTCTAACAGGCTTAGCAGCAGTATAAACCCCAACTTTGATGAAAGATGTTCAAACAAATATTCTAATATTGTCTCTCAGACTTTAATGGTGCTTTCATGGTATCATCCTGTAAAGCAATACAGCAGTTTTCCTGCTAGGCTGCTCAAGCTTTCCATCACCTACAGCTACCAACTGCAGTGCATTGAGGTTTGTAGCTAATTGAGAGAGGCATCAGGACAGAAACCCTCTGGTTGTTCTAATACCCTTATTCACCTCAGCCTCATATGCCTATCCTATGCACAGTGCATCAGACAAATTTATTTAGCCTGAGAACAACTATACAGGGGAAACTCGCCTGTAGATAAGTTTCTTGGAGAAACTCCTGCAGCTCTTTCAGAAACGCATAGCTATAGGTATTCTGTTGTTGAACCTTTTCAAATAAGGTTGAAATAAACTCTATTATAAACTATTGATTCCTTCAGTGTTACCAGAACAGTGTTGTTAACATGTTATGGGCAGAACAGCAATAAAGTATCTTCAAGCTTCTTAAAGTGTTCATGCTTGCCTAAAACCCTTGTCTTCTCTTTTCCAATATACAATTTTTAATCTTCGTGGTAGGATTCGTCTTGGGTTTAAACATGACCTTCAAGGCTCTATAGCCAAAAAGCTAAATAGAAAAATCCCTGATATATTTTTGTTCATTCTCTTGGTTTGTTTTTTTTTTTAAGAAAATCAGTTGATCCTAAATGCCTGACTGTTGTGAAAGAGTAACAGTGACCAAGGTTGCATTACCTGTATCACCTTTGTGTCAAAAAGAACCACGTACTACGTTAAAAGCCATATTGTTTAAAATTAAACTTAATGTTCCTACCATGGGAAATAGAAAGGGAAGCATTATTGCGAATACAGTTCACCAAGAGAAATCTCAGATACTGGAAATCTCCCATCTAATTGCTGCACAGATTGATAATGAAATGATTAATATAGAGACAAAAGAAAGTGCGGAGCATTAGACTGGGGATACGGAAAAAATCTTCAAGCTAAAAGTAGCTAATAATTTTGAGCTTATTTTTCAGGGACAATGTAAGAGAACCTGAGGATGGAAAACCTCACTCACTGATGCTTTGAATAGGCATGGGCAGAGGAAATACAAATTGCCAATGCTAGGATATTCTTGGGAGCCATTAAGGTTATCATCTTTGGTGTGTCTCACCCTGGGACCCTGAGCAAGAGACCTGCCCTGCTGGGGACAATGGCAGACCTCTCTGTGGGCGAGAGCAGGGTCATGCCTTGGCAGAGCAAGCTTTGCCCATTGAACTGTTCCTTTTTCCTTTCTAAATTATTGTTCATTTGTATCTCCTTCCTGCAGAGGCCCCTGGACTTTGGCTCAGCTGGCGAAGGGTGGGTTTGTAAGTCGATTCCTTTAATTAGCAGAACGTGGGACCTCTTTGCTGTCGCTGTCATAAAGTCCTGCACAAACTGGTACCAGCTCTCCTGCTAACCAGAAGTCTGATCTCTCCTTCCAGGGAGGAGTAGCTGAGCTTTGAGTCCATTTGTTAGCTTTGGCGAGTTCAGTGATTTCTTTAATCTTCTAATAAGTCTGTCCATGTTGTGTCCCCCCTCCTCAATGACTCTGGATCCTTTGCTAGAAGGATGTTGTAACTCACTCCAGAAGCTGGGGGGAAGGAAGTTAAGACACTCACCCAACTTCTCAGCATGTATCTGAAACACCTCTTTTGCTCACAGTGTTGTCAAGGATGTTTTCACAAATTGCACTCCATGTTTTTAGGAAATGGACACGAATTTAATAGCTTCCTTAATACGGCTTTTTTACTCCCTCTAGCTGGTGCGCATGTTCCTCGAATCTCTAAATGGTATGGCAACTCAGAGTCAACTGTAACTGCATGGACACCTGTAGAAACTTGGCCTTGAATGTACTCATGGCCTCTTGGCAGGCCTTCTCCAGTTTATCTGGGATTGAACCAGCAGTAATTGACTTTCAGGAAAGGACTAGTAATTTCCCTTTCCAAGCCGAGTGCCAGATTCTGGCAGGACACAAATGCCTGTGCTGGAAGAAGAGCAAGGCTCAAACTTGTCCATCAACTAGAGCTGCTCTGTGAGGCAGACACACAGGGCAGGATATTTGTTTCCCTAGTTCCCGGTAGGGGTTGTCTTTAAAATTTTGCAATATTTTTTGCTTACAGCATGATAGTCCCAGGACCCATTTACTTCCTTTGCTCTGAAAGTGGAATGCAAGGAGCCATAGCTCTGGCAGCAGCATTTGCACCCCGGGACCAAAGGCAGGATCACCCCTTCATGCTGGCCAATGCCTGACTCCATGGGGAAAGGTGGAGCTGGCACCACCTCGTGCCAGCAAGAGCGGATCAAGCACCTTTGGCTGTAAAATGGTCTCCAGTGTCTGCTCTAGCTGCAGGTGGTGGTGACAAGCAGCTCGCTGGCTGTGTATTAAACCCAGCACCCCTCTTCATGCTATTAAGTGTATTCTTCTGGGCTGAGTAAATTACCACTGGACATCTGTAAAACACATTTATGTGGCTAGAAGGTTTCTGTAGACAAAGATGGGTTAGCTCTAGCTACCCTCCCAGTTTAGCCCCAGGGTACGTTTCTGCTGTGGATTGTCTCCAGTGACGAACAGCATTCCAGAGTTAACAAAAGGCAAGAGAAGCATTTTTGGTCTGTGTTATCCATTAGTTGCTGGAAGCTTGTGCCAAACAAATTCTTATTGTTACAGTTGATTTGTGTGTGGATATCAATGGATATACCTCTGAGAGCAAGGGAATTCTGTACGTAGGAACCAGTCTCCAGTGGTTCATGTTTTTATGGCTTTCCATGCACCGCGCTGGGTATTGCACGTTATTAATACGTATGCAATCTGATTGCTAAAACCCAGGGGGATACATTTTCTTTTCCTCATCCCTCAGACTTGCAAAAGTGCATTCATATGTTCCAGTTTTTGCATGGTTATTGCCTTTATTGACTTCGTTGGACCATTCACAACATTGTGTTAGGCATATATGGGTTTTGGAAGGATCAGAACCTTATTCTGACCTTTTCAAAAAGGAAAAAAAAAAAGCTGTCCTAAGTTTGGGATGGATGCAATCCTTTTGTTCCGTGTCCCTACAGTGCCTAGCTGTGGATTCCTCAGCCACAAATCCTGTACCTGTGTACTGCAACTATTTAAGGAACAGCTACAAAATCCAATATACAAAGGCAATAGGGCACCCAGGGACACACTCTCCCCTTCTGCACAAAGATATAGATTAAGAGCTCCTTTAGGCAAGTGACTCTGCTCACTGCACAGGAGCCCTGCATCGTCGTTACACTGAAACGCGTACACTGAAAAATTCGATAGACACTAACGAATTTCACAAGTTTCTCACGGCGCAGGTATTTTTTCTAATTTTTAAAGACAATTCAAAGAAAATAAAGCACCAAAACCTTTTCTATTGATAAGGGCCTCTTAAAACTGGGAATCAAAATTACCTTTTAGCAACAGCGAATACTTGGCAAACAAATGTCTACTGAGCCCATTTGCTGGAATTATTTATGCCTTGCTCTCAGTCTGTATGCGAAGTATATTGCTAACAAAGCACTCGTCTAATTTAAAGCTGGGAGTGAAGCCATTGTGTATAGTAGAAGGTATGAGTGGGGGAAATCCAAAGATATTATTTTCCAGGCCATATTTGTTTTTAAATCCAAGACATGCTGCAATCTGGTTATTCCAAAGGGGGACAGGAAAAGGGAAATTTCTCAAGAAGTATTTTTATGAACCATGAAGATAAATCACCTCCTTCAGAGCTGAGTTAGCAGTAGTCGAAGGAGCCATCATTCCTGAGCAGGGAAGGAACTCAGTGTAACCCCTGTTCGGCATGCCGGCCGGCCGCTACACCCGCAGAGCGTTTGTTTAAAAGCTTAGTTCCTCCAATACCTAGGGGAATCCTGGTGAAAGGGAGCACTAATGACATCTGAAGTTACTAACGTGCTATTAAAAGCAAGCCTGCTGTTTAAAGTTGGCAGCGCATGAATCTTTTGTGATTAGAGGAAGAAGAGCAACAGATAACAAGATAAAGATATCTACCAGAGCTGACTCACAATATTTGCAGAGCACAAAGGAGAAATGGGGAGCTGTGCCGCTACAAACAACCCTCACTTCATCTATCCTCTAACATTTCAATTGCTTTGAGTCATGCCCACGCTTCACACGTGCGGTTTAACCACTGAAGGGCCAAGCAGAAGCTGTGCTTGCTTCTGGCCATCCAGCTGGGTTTGAATTTGATGCCCGTAGGAGCCAAATGCCAACAGCCCTCTGTGAGCAACTTCTAGAGACATCCTCGACTGCAAGCCGTGTTTGCTCCTAATGCTGTGATGCTCCAAAGCTCCCGGGAGAGGCTGAGCAGGGCCTTTGGGAGGCGAGATCGTCACTTCAGGAGGGCCCACGCCTCTCCCAGTCTTCACGCCCACCCCAGTCTACGTTACTGCTGTGGGACAGCCTTTTGATGGACACAGTTATCTTTTACAACTGGGCAAAGGGGCCCCTCTCCTGGAAGAGATCTCCTGGGGAGGTATTTCAGCTGCCATCCAATCCCTTCCTGCTGGTTAAGCTCAGTCAAAAGGCGCTGCGGGATTAACCCTTGGAGGCCTGATTCTGTTCAGATGTTTGGGTGACTTGGGTCAGGAATGGCTTTGCAGATTTTAGGCATAAGCAAGGCTAAGATCGTGTCTTTGATTTTGCTCTTTGGTGTCCACAGCTGAAAATGGCATCTAAAGTGCCAAAAAAATCAGGGCAAAAATAGAGAACAGAAACATGTAACTCATCTAAGGTACTAGACAGTGACAGACTATATAAAATGTTATTGTTCAACAAACACTGTCTCTAATAAACTCCATTTACTAGTGTTAGCAGCTTGGCAACTTGGAAACCCCAAACTCCAGTTAAGAAAGGAAACAAAAAGCAGAGCCATATGATGATACCCATAAACTACGCAGCTGGTTTCTGTTTTAGAAGATATTCCACTTTCCATATTAAATAAAGCTGCTTAGAGTGCAAAAAAACCCACATGGCTTTCTGGAAAATGAGAACCAAGTTCCAAAATAAAAAATCTCTGGCCATGTACAGCCATTAAAAATAAAAGTGTGCTTTTTCTCTAACTGGCTACTGTAACATCAGAGATGAACCACCCTAGGTGGAGCGAGGAGTCGGGGAGCCTTCTGCTTCTGTTCGCAGGAGACACTTAGACCTTGGGAGATGCTGCAGTGGGAGCTGTGATGCTCAGCATCCCTATAATACGTGTGTAAGGCCAGGTCCCGCATCCCTACCTGCCATGGGTTTCAGTAGGAATGGAAAGACCTCAGGGTTTTGCACGAAAAATCTTTAGTCCTTTATAACAAGTTGACCTTCCCAACCATCCTTATTGGTGCAGCTGGACCTAATATACTAATTTCTGGTTATACCCTAAGATTTCTGACTAAAGGTGATTTACAGAGCCATAAAAATATTGCTGTACTTTATAAATCTTGTATATATTTGTGAAATGAAGACATATGAAGTATTGATATATTTGTTTGAAAATATTTAAAACATCCCCTAATTAAATCTTCAGTTCAGCTGCTGATGACAGTGAAAGAGATGGCTGCTAATTTTGCCTTTCATTTGGCCAGTCTCCTTGAGTATTTCACTTTCAGTGCTTGTCTGCTTTTTGATAATTCTGTTACATGTAAAGTCCTGGAAAGCTCCCAGTTCTCTGTATTGCAATCAGCAGACCAGACAGCCTCTGACAACATAAAATTGTGGCATTGGCCTGTCACCATTGCCAGGAGTTGGTTCTGCTTGTGCATACTGGTTAGGTGTACCTTTGGCCAGCTAAAAGTAGCTTAAGTCCTCTTAGCATGCTTTTTGTATTTATAAGTATATTTATAACTCTGCCACGTGCTGCCAGAGTTCTCCTTCTGCTGTGCTGGTTTCTGTACGGACACAAGTTGCGGACCCAGGGACGCACAGGGGTGGTATTCTGGTGTCGTGGACTTCTGAGATAGGCTGGAGAGGTCAGATGGAAATATTTGCCTAATCCACAGATGTCTCATTCATCTCTGGAGGCTGGAAGAGGCACCTGCAAAATTCTCATCCAAGTTTAGTTTGGGTTTTGAACATTTCTAATGCTTCTGTGCTGTTTGCATCTGAAATTTCAGGTTTGAAGTCACCTTTCCTGACAGCATCAGGATTCACAAAGGACACGTGATGTGGTAGCCCCCAGTAATTGCTCTTCTGGTGGGGAATTTGTCTATAAACAGCTGTTCTCGTGGAATCTGTCAACAGTTTTAAAAACATCCAAATGATGTTTTATAAAATAATTTTGAACATAGAGCATAATTTTCTTCTAGCATATGCTGTCATAAGTAGCCTTTGAAGAACAACAAAACAATTTAAGCAACAGCACTTAGATTTGGGAAGGAGTTTTGGCAGACTGAATAGCTTTACAAAGCAAATCTTTCTAGAGGCCAGGATGTAAGTAATAACACATTTATACACATGTGCGTTAATATGACAGAGATTAAAAAAAGGTCAGAGAAAGTTGTTGATGTTGCCTATCAGAGTTGGAGACTGTCGGTGAACTGATGTTCCTTCTATGCAATCCCGCACGGTGCTTCGGACAGCACAGCTCTCCAAAGCCTTTGCAGGACTATAGTATCATTCGCCTTGTGCTTACAGACTATGAGGGGGCAACAAACCTGCAGGGAAGGTGGTGGAGAGACCGTGGGTGCAGGATTCAGCCTGTGGATGGCCTGGCTGGGTGCTGAAGGGTGCTTGAAGCAAGTCTGTAGATGGTTTCCTTCATGAAGGGCTGGTTTAGGTTAACAGTCCCGGAGCCCCCCGCACACAGTACGTGGGCTGCGGTGGCAGCAGTCAGCACGTCCCCCGCGAAAAAAGAGAAGTGCAATTGTCAAAACACAAAGCAGCATCTGGAGGGCTGGAAAGTGGAAAAGGCAGGCTGGGAAGGAAAGAGGAGCAGCCTGGAGGGATTCAGCCTGCCGGGACAACTGGATAAAAAGCCTTACACAGACTTTGTAGTAAGAGGCGAGTCTGCGTTCAGAACTGAAGATAAAGATGAAACAACATCTTCTTTCTATCTCATAGCGAGGAGATAAGGACAAGGTGAGCAAGCTGCTATTTTCAGGAGGAGAGCCCCATATTCTGGATCTGCTGCCCAGGGGTCACACAAGCACATCAATCTCAAAGAGGAGGTGAGTGATGTTTTCAGCTTCAGTGAAGAAGAAACAAGGAGGGATTCATTGGAGTGTGCAGGACTAGAACTGCACGTCTGGAGACAGAAAATCTTGCTAATTACAGATCAGGTTATTTATGAAGTGTGGGGCTCCATCTTGCAGGAGCCAGTGGTGAGACAAGCAGCTCTAACCCTAGAGAAATGCCTCCTGAGAGCCAGCAGCCTGAGAGATAAGCAGAGATCCCAAGAAAGGAAGAACATGAGTCAAACAGAGGAAGCAAAAGGCAAACGGAAGCTTTCTGGAGGCTTGAGCATCATGGGTCACAGTATGTCCTGTGGAGGGACCATGGAAAAATGGTCCATCTCTGAGCTACGGTGCAAAGGGTGGGGAGAGGAGCTTTGTAATGTCCCAAAGCTTCAGTGGCTGCAAGAACTAAAAGAAGAAGAAGTAGAAGAAAAAAACAGTGCAAAGGAAGAGGCTTGTTGTGTTAATTTGTCAGATCCAGACTCAATAAATCCATGAGGCAGGAGAGGACTGCCAACCATTCAGCCACATTCACACTTACATTATTGAATCAACAACCCCTTCCCTGCCAGCTGGACTGTCATCTGATAAGCAGAAAAAATCAGGCTGCAGAAATATAATAAAACCATTCTGAGGGCAGCGGGGAAACGCAGGCTGGTGATAAGAAACCTCCAGAACAGGCGATGTTACCCCTTGGGCTTTATGAGAGCTGCTGGCACAGGGGAGTGCCACCTCCAGCAGTGCAGGAGGAGGCACGGATGTGGCTGCAACGCAACACCGCAATACACTCAACTTAGGCACAGGACGATGGTCCCTCTGCACCTCATCTGGGGCACAAGGCTTTGCCAGGCCTTATTCTGCAGAGGTGGAAGGATTCAGGGAGAATTTTGTTCAGTCTTGATGGAACCATTAAATAATGATCTGGCAAACCTTCAAAGAAGAAGCATTAATGCACCCATAAAAACCAACATAGACTGGATCAGCAGCCACATAAAGGAAAGAAAAAACTGGCAGGAAAAGTAAAGAATGGCTTATCTAAGTGGAGGAACCACTTAGCCGAACACTGAAAAGAAGTTTCTCACCACTATCAGTGCTTCGGGACAGGCCAGCTCATCTGCCCGGAGTGAAGCATCCTGTGGTTGGGAGATCAAGAGCGGCTGCTGGCACCCTGAGCCAGACAGGAGCAGCGTCGCCAGCCAGTTCGGGGGAGCTGGCTTTCCAAAAGATGAGCAGGGAAAGGCTGTGCCCAAAAGCCTGAAGATAAATTTTCCACAGATTCAGAACCCTCCTTCGGCTTCCTGCTTTAATTCTTGGGATGGATGGTATAAATCAGCCTCAAATGAAGAGAGGCTGAAAGATACATAAATATCTTAGGGTATTAAGCCAATAACAAATCAAAATGGATCAAAGCAGGGAGCTGCTGTGCGTAACACAGACTACTGCACTGACAATTCAAAGATTAATTCTGCTCTGATTCAACCATGTACTTGCCCTCGCCCTGGCGGCCTCTGTGTCTCCTGGCCTCCCTCCGGGATCCAGGTCTCTCCTGCAGGTCTATTGAAGGTGCTGGCACATCCCACATATTCTCCTTGGCCGGGTTGCTTCAACAGCCATTCAAGAAGAGCCCGCCACTTCTGAGGAATATGAAATGCATCTCTTCAGGCCCCTCTGTTCCTGCCTGCTTAAGATTGAGTCATGACATTTACGCTTTTGAACAGCCCCTTTTTCTCTGACGCTGGCTCCAAATGCAACTGGAGAAAACAGAAGTTCTGCTTCTGCACTCCAACAGGTAAGCAGCAGTTTTTATTCCCAGTGTGATGGTACAATCTGTCTCAGTTGTTAGCCAGTCCAAAAACTGGTGTCTTCATGGTGGAGACCTACAAAAAAAAGCATGGAATGGGCTGCAGCTTCATTTCCAGGTGAGAAAAGTTATAGATATGTCTTACTTTTTTTAGGAAAACTGCATTTGTGTTCCCTGAGAAAGGAAGAACCTGATCAGGAAGGAAATGGGAACTGACTCCATCCCAGGGTTCAGACAGGACTGAACCCAACCTCTTTGCATATCTCAAAGTGCCTGTCCAAAGCCACCAGAGACTTCACCTCTCTCCCGAACTCCTTTTGAGTAAGGAAGTGGACATTGTCTTTGGACCTCCCAAGCTGATGAGTTTCCCTCAGCCCAGGGAAAGTGGGGATATATTTTGAGCCACAGCTTATTCAGAGAAGCCCCAGAGATCATGAGGCTTGGAAACAGCACTTGGTCAAGCCCCGGCAGAGAAAGTACCAGACCCGCCGAGACTGCCAAGTGCGGCATCACCCCATGAAACAGCACCGCCTGGCACCAAGGAGTCTGATAGGGAACAAAGAGTTTGGGGAGAGGGAAAAGGAGGTGAGTAATGAAGGTACAGGGCTGGGAGGAAGGAAAGGAGCAGCCTGAACTGAGAGGCTTCAGTGTACAGCGGGTAACAGGAGAGCTTTGCGGGGAGCTCGACACATATTGGTAGTGTTTTTACATGTCTGATCCGGACTGAGTGACCCCATAGGCCGTTGGCGTCTTTAGTAGGATCCAATGGTAATGTCATTTAAAGACAAAAGAGCTGTGGCCAAGTTTCAGAAGCATGGGTTCACAGAGCACTTGCACCTGCAGGCTGCATATTACACATGCAGCCACTGTAAGCACATAAGCAGATTAAATGCAGACCTTAGGTGTACTCTTGGCTCGTGCACTTCCAGGCAAACGGTCGGCACTTCTTTAAAGCCATTGCGATGTGCTGCAAGTATGTAGCCTTGCTTTCATCATGCCTTCAACCACATCTTTTTCATAAAGAGTTTATTTCACTACTTGACTGACATCTAACCCAATCCTTGTGGCAGAGGGAGTACAAGTTGTAACTGACTGTACCGATCATAATGACCTTGCTCCATTACCCCTCATTTGCACAGCCCTTCCTGACACAGCTGTGATATTACCAGCCTGGGACTTCACATCTCAATTTTCACTGTGAGTGTGGTGCCAAGATGGTTTTTCAGTACTGTGCTTTAATCATGTTGCATCCTTTAGCGTTAGTGGAAACAGGGCTCTAAAACCCTGGCCCAGTCTACATCATGATTAAAGTACCACCTTACCACTATTCTGCTAAAATAGGTACATTCTGAACTGAGACAAATGTCGGCTATCTCACTTCTGGGAAGCGGATCTGAGCATCTGAGTTGTACCAGATCCTGTTCATCCTTTGTATCCCTGCTTGCTTATTCTGTTTGCTCTTTCCAGTGTGCATTCCCTGCTGCATTAACGCTATGATGCTAGCTAAAATTGTCTCATCATTTGTCTATTGAATTAAAAGATCATCAGGGCATTAAAATGTTATTTAGTAGCTGCTGTTTACACAGATTGGTCATTAAAGATTCCAAGCTCCATTTAGCTCAGAGCTTACAAAGCAACTCGTTAAGCTAAGACTGCAAGGCCCCCCATCCAGCAAAGCAACTAGCACATGCTTACATCCCATTAAATTCAGTGAGTTTTAGGCTCATCATTTTGACTTTTGCCATTTTGTTCATTGGACGTTGCAGCTGTTTCTAGTGGTTGTTTTAAATTATATCTTTCCTGACGACACAAAAAATCCTGAAAATATCATCAAAGTCAGAGCATCGAAGGCCACTTTAGAAACCAATATCCATCCGGCTGTACCTTGAAAACGTTAGTGTTTATATGCGCAAGCTTTATATTTGTGAGTGAAACTCACAGTGTGGGCTGTGCATTGCCATTTGAGAGGAGGCAGCAAAGAGGCAATGACTGGGATACACCTTGACCGCTGTTGACTCAAGTGTTGCCTTTCTGCAAGGTTGAAAAAATTAAAGCAAGTCACAGAACACCTGCATCACTCATTTATTACGTTATTCAATAGAGCCTTCTGTGTTGGCTTCTTTGTTTCTCTGTCTCCATTGATGCTATCGTAGATTAATTGACACCACTGAAAATGTTCACAGCTGTCTACAAGATCTCGGTGAGTGCATCATGTCAGTCAAGCATGCTATCACCAAGGAGATGAATTTATTTCATTCGTCAGGAAGACAGTTCTGTAATGTGACCTAATAAAATAAAATCTTTCAGCAAGTGTTGGGAGAATATCCATCAGTCTTCGGGTTAAACCAAAAAAGCTAAGCTTGTGCTGATACTTTATTATTTTAACAGTTTCGCACTGAAATTTTAATAAAGTGGTCATGAGACAGATCTTATTACATAATGTAAGCAAGATGCCTGTTAAACTTGGGATGTATACTCACATGTCTCCAATCCAGCCAAAAAGGGGGTGAGTTTATATGTTTTATATATGTATGAATATATACACAGGTATATTTTGTAAGAATTACAAAATAGCGTTATGTCTGGCAGGTAAGGCCATTATTATTCTCTGAGTCGCTTAAACATTTCAGCCAAAGTGACTCCAACGTGTGCTTGATTTTACTGCTGTGCTTTTGTACCTTGCAGAATATGCACAGGCTGAAGCAGTTGCTTACAGTCACTCTGGATTCAGACCTTTTATATATACATATATATTTTTATATCTATATATAGGCTGACTCAATAAGCCTACAGCTCAAACTGGCACTCCCCCTGCTCATGCAAAAGAAGTGCTGTCTTTTTAGGTCACGCTGAGGCAGGCGGTGATGGGGAGGCTGTAGCATGGCCATCAGGCTGTAGGCAATGCTGCCCACCTGTAGCCCCTCAGTAGCCGTTTGCAAACCAGCTCTAACAGAGCAAGTGGGATCTTTTCAGATTGAAAGGAAGATCAAGGTGCTTTCACTGTGTGATTAACATGAGTCCAGCTGTTTCCTCTGAGAGGAGAGGTTAAGGAAACTAGCTGACGGTTGTGGTGGTTCCTTTTGGTTGGAAGGTGACCTGTGGTACATGAGGTTGGGGTGAAAGAAGGAATCCTGTGTTCCCAGGAGAAAGCTCAGCACCTAGGCTTATGCCCTTTCTTGCACAAAGACAGAAGATCTGCATATGCGTGTTCATCCCAGGTAATGAATTTGTGTATGGTTTTTTAACCTAAAATGTTGATGGAATTGGAAAACTCTGCCCTATTTGGTTCTTCTAAGGAGTCTTTGCAGAAAGTCTTGAGTTACACTTCCTGAAAAAGTGTGTTTCTGTTTTTTTGCTGTAGGCTTTTCATAACAAAAGCAGTATAATATATCCTGTTTAATGTTACATTGACTTACCATAACAGACTGCCTGTTAAGTGTAGCTAGAATGGAGTCATTACACCCTTTATCAAGTTTCAGAAAGTAGTAACCTTCAATTATGTCCACAGAGATTTGTTTTTTAAATGACAGAATAATTTATCTAAGAACACTAACCAGATTCATTTTGATTTAGTTCTACAATCAAAAAGAACTAAGCTACCCCGAGCAAAAGCATTTGACCAGCTATGAAATTTTCATTTTTTAAAGTCGAGTCTAAATGCCTTTACAGTGCTTGTTCTATGAGACCCCCGCTTAAAAGCATACTACAAGCTTATTGTCGTAGTATTTCTCTTGAATGATGAGTATTACGTGGAATGACAGCGCATCAGTGTCAAGTGCTGGTACGCTCTCAGCATTTCTAAGTTTCTTGGAAATAAAGTAATAGAAAATCTAGGCAGTGTATGTTGGGGAAGTATGAATGGGGAAAAGGAAATTGGCTCATCAAAACCATTTTACTTTATTTTTTAATGCAAGCCTGAAGAATGTCTGCTGCAAAATAGTGGTTTCCTGAATGCCATAAATCTTTCTGTTTTGGCAGCCTGTCTTAATTGTTCCTAG
This sequence comes from Balaeniceps rex, assembly GCA_013401315.1. Lineage (NCBI taxonomy): Eukaryota > Metazoa > Chordata > Aves > Pelecaniformes > Balaenicipitidae > Balaeniceps > Balaeniceps rex. The sequence goes on along the minus strand of VYZW01057673.1, from coordinate 58,788 downwards.
CTTTGAATTATTCATTCAAAATATGTGCTTTTAATGACATTCAGTTGTGATTTTTAGCCTTCACGAGAGAGAGGTGTGCAGTTCTGTCAGTAGCCTGTGCTGAGCAGAGATGTGTATGTGTGTAACTCTTGTAGTAGCCGTGATTCACAAGCCCAGGGCTATTTCATAGCTCTCCTCAGCTGCGATGATGTACTGTGTCACTGGAAGTGAGCGTGTATTGGAGATGGAGAAATAGATTTGTGGGTCAGTTTCAAGAGGTGGACTTCAAAATAAATGAGATGATTGGAAATATGCCCTTCTCATTAAGGCTGTGACAGCTGCAAAAGCAGCTGAATCCCCACACCTTGTGTGGATTTCTTTGTGCTTCGCACAGGACAAGCATCGCAGGGAGAGGTTTTGGCGCTCCCACTAAAGAAGCAGCAGAACTCACGCTGCAAAAGATGGGACGCAAAAGGCCCTTGGAAATGGGATTCGTCTTTGAGGAGAGCAGGGCTGTGCTCGTACTGCAGCGGGCAGCATGGTTGTCCCACAGGTGGGTGAAGCTGGTTCAAGGCTTTTCAGTAGTTCAGGCATTGCACAATTCCTTGGTCCTAAGGAAGCATTCATTAGCCTGGCTCCTTGGGCTCTCCTCTCCTGCAGTTACTGGGGTAGCAACGGTGTGTCGGGGGAGAGGCCTTTCCTTCTCATTTGAAGTTGATGGCTGCTTCTTCTAGATAGGCAAGCAGCTGAAAGCCTGGCTCGCCAAGGCTGTGGCATGGGCAAAGCAGACAGATGTGTCCCATCCCCTCTTCTCTGGGCTGCTCTTCTGTTCCTGCAGCCTCCTTCTCTGCCCAGGGAGAAGGCTGGCCCTGGAGGTGCCACCTCTAATCTGGTTATGATGGTGAGAGAGACAGCAGCATGGGTTTTGGTGGACAACCCTGAGTGTGTGTTTGTGCTGCCAACCCGTCTTGAAGCCCACACCGTGTTCTACTGTCTTTACAACCTGGCCTGCAGCCCTGCAAGGCCCCTCTTCCAGCATGGTGTCCACCTACCTGGAAATGGCATGAGGATGATGACAAGAATGACTTTGCTTGAAAAGCCCTCCTTCCTCTAGTCCAAGAGGCATATAAAGCTTGGAGTAAGCTAACTTGTATCACCTTTTGCACATGTTGTTCTTATTTTTAGTAGTCTGCCCCTTATTCGTGCACATCCATCCTTTTAAGCTCTCTTGAGAGCACGCAAACAAGGAGCAGTCTCTTATTTGTCAATGTGTGAACAGCGCTGACATTGAATTGCTAATTATGGAATATATATTTAAGTCGGGAGCATGCTTTGATGTAATGGTTAAAGCAAAGAGCTCAGTAGGAGTCAAAGAAAAGTTAAAAATGAACAAAACCAAATAAAGATACTTGAATATTCCAACTTTAGGCTATAAACTAATTATTGAATATATGAAGTCAGAGAAAAATTTTGCCCAGCACAGCTGGTGAACAATTATCGCATAGGAGTGTTAGAATTTACACAGTAATGCCAGGGATGATATTTGTCTAGAGTGGACATTAATCTCCTGGTAGAGCAATGCTCTTGTTCCTTGTCTTTTGCAGTAGCAGGAAAATTGATCAAATGGCTTAATACACACTAGAACATCCATATTCTGAGTTCAGACATTTGTATTCCTATCATATATAATTATTGCTTATGGTATTGATTTCTTTAAAGGTCTTCTAGTCAGAGTTAACAGCCCTCTTGTATTGACCTACTCATAAACTTTGTTTTAGACTCTCAGCTGCCATGCCAACTGAAAATCTATCTACTTTCTTCGCAGACCCTATAGATTAATGGCAGAAAGGTCCCTAATTCTCAATTACATTAGCACTCCTTCTCATGGCTTAAAGAGAAAGGGGTGAGAAAGGCAGGGTACTTGGTGTTCTCAGCCTGGCTTCTTTCATAGTTGAAAGCAGGGAAGTTTGAGTCCCCACCCCTGTGGGATTTCATTAATACTTCTCCCAGGTGAACTTAGCCCCGCACAAAAGGGCTCTTTGTATTTTGTCTTTAACCAGCTCTTTGTTTGGGCAGATATCCAGGCCAGGAAGAAAAAAAAATGTCAATATTCTCTGTTGAATCAGTGGCTTTTTCCTGCTATAAATTTCAAAAGAGAGTTTCAGAGACAATGTGGTTATAATCGGACATAGGAATAAATGCATGTGTGTATATATGTACATGAGGAAGAAGTACAGAATTTACATTGAAAAACATAAATTTCTCTCAAAGAGGAAAAACTAGACATTAGGGGCATTGTTTCATTTAAAAAAAAAAAAAAAAAAAAAAGCCACCAGTGCTTTGCCCAGATGGATATGGGTCTTATGCAGCTGAGCAATTGCAATTCTTATTTATAGTACCCGGTAAGATGAAAACAGCCAGAAGTTCCCCTCAAACCCTCTGACCTGATACCAACATTTTTGCTGTGTGTATGTGGCTACGGATGAAGGGAGAAATGCAGAACTCTGTTAACCCAGGTGCGCTTTCCAGAGGGTAGAAGTTAATGGCACGTTTGGGAGCGTCTGTACCTGTGAGTCGTGGCTGGCAGGGTTCACGCTGCTTGTTCTGTGGGACGCACCGAGGCCACCGGCAGCAGCTCCGTGTTTGCTCTGCGTGCAGCAGAAGTTTTCCTGCTCCTCTGAACCACTGCACGTAGGTCATGTGTTAAAGCTTCAAGTGGCTCAATTCTGTTCATTTTTCTTCTGGCCCCTCTACTGATAATTGATATCCCAAGAAGCCCTGTACTGGTAATAACTTCTGGAGACAGACTGAAAGCAGGCAGCTTTAACATGAGCTTCTTGTTGGGCTTGCAAGAATATAGATACTGTGCCATGTAGAACTTGCTGGTACCATCGTGTCTACCATCACCATCATATCTGAGCATCTGTGGCTCAGTTATTCTCCTAATGCAGAAGGTAGAGAAATACTGCTGTCCTCGTTCTGTGCGGCATTAAAGCAGTGGGAGTCGCGTCCAGATTCGTCAAAATATTTCGGTGCCTAATTAAGGGCAGGGCAATGAATACAGCAGTTTAAATCTGAGAGTAGTGTCCTACCTGCCAGACCAGACTTCTTTCTCTGAAACAGTTCATAAGTGATTGCCTTATCCTTAGGTGTTGCAGTGAGGTACCTATTCCTTAATGCAGACATTTATCTAAATAAATTTGTTTCCCCCTGGTAAACTTGTGTAGTTATGAAAGTGGAAGCAGGAATAAGAAAAGTGCTATTGCTGGGCTAGTTTTCATTTCTGAGTTTGAATAGACTATCTTTTCTGGAAAAAACCCTTATACCTGAGCATTTGATAATTTTTTTAAATATATTTTCCCTCCTCCCGTGGGGAGGATATGCAACAACCTTGGTAGACAACCATTGCGCTTTGTTATGCTAATCTGGCACAGAACTGGGACCCATCAGTGGCATGTCTTTTTCTAAAGAGCAAAAAGAAGAGGAGGAAAAATAAATTTAAAAAAGACCCAAACAACTTGCACTTACTTCATCTCACCAGAATGTAAACTAAAGTGAATCTTTGATGTTACATGCACAGATGTTGTAGTCGACATATCTCATGGCAAGCACCAAGCAAGAAGTGACGAACGGCAGGAAGTTGAGTAGACCGCAAACATCCAACGCTACGGGGATGGCCCAGAGCGGTAACCTACACAAACACAACGATCTAACTCCATTCTTAATTAAAGCAGTGCTTTCCAAGATATGATAGAAAATCGGTGCTGTGCTTGGACTCTGACTTTTAGCTGTGGTCATTGCTGCTACAGTAAGCTTTGAGGCCAGCAGTCAACATGCAGGCACCCGCCCAGAGAGATGCATTTATTGCAGTCTGCCTGCATGCAATAAGCTGTGATATCCGGGTGCTCTTTAAAGAGTTACAGATTTTTGGATAACCAAAGAGCTAACATATGTCAGTTGTTTGCCCATGAATTTAACCATTATTTTATTAGCTAGACAGATACTCCTATTTCACAATTTATTATGCTTTCTGTTCTTGGAGTATCTGTGAGCAGGGAGGATGTCTTCCTCTTGTCATGCAAATAAACTTTTGCAAAAATTATTTTAAAGGCTATTTGGACTTAATCACAGACTCTTGACTCCATGTTTTATGCTCAGTATTAACATGGAGTTTAAGTCAACCAATTCTCATCAGTCACATTCATATTTCAGTTCTGGGATTTGAATGTGCAGTGTTATAGAAGAGTCAGCTGTATCGTAAAGGGGTTGAAGTAGGAAACTATATATAGTTATATAGTTATATATATATATATGGAGATTTGGGGGGCAGTGTTGCATGGAAAGAAAAGAAATTGTGAATGTCTGTATTCAGTAAAATGCACCAAAGAAAACCCCAAAACCATTTCTTTATGGGCCAGGAGAGCTTTTCTCTTGCTGTAAACTGACTGCACGTGTTTGCACGGTCCTCCCATGAAAACGTGTGTTCCACCTTTGTGTTGTTCATTTAATTCCCCTTTTGAATCCCAAGCGGCTTTGGGAGCAGTATCTTGTACCGTGTTAGCAGCAGTGCTCCGTCCTCTGAATGACTTCTGGGGGACAAAGCTTGAGCTTACAAGCTTAAAATTCTTACTGCAAGCACTGATGCAGCAAACTGCAGTGGAAAAGTCTGGCTGGAACTAACTGGTTTCAAATGCAATTGTAAATTTTATTTTTCTTGTGCTCTCTTTCCATTGCCTGTGTGCTTCCTTGTGTACTGCTGTGACGAGATGCTAGCGTGCTGCATAATGAACACCCAGCGTTAGACCCATGCAAGAATAAGTTGTTCTATATAATGGATGTAGTTGGATTCTATTGAGTGCATCTGTAATGCTACTGCCATTGTCCTCAACGCACTCCTTCAGCTTTTGACGGTTTTGACGTCGACAGCGGATTGTTCTAATTCCTCCAAGACTTGATAGTTTAAATAAGAAGTTCAAGATGGTAGGAGAATGCCCAATGTATTTGGACCTAAATATGACAAAAATGTGTGTAAAAAGATGTGTGCAATCCGTCAAGAAATGTAGCACAATAGCTGTTAAATGTTACAAATTTGACACCAATATTAGTAACTCTGTGTGGGGGAATATGTTTCATATATGTACTGCTGGGAGTGTTCCCAGTGGGGAGTTGGAGGGGACATGCTTGGGACAATGCACTGTTTCTAATCAGCTATACAAATGTTGGTGAATGGCAGCAGATTTATCATCTGAAATTATTTCCTCCAAGTAGGTTTTTTTTTTTAATTGCAATACCAGGAAACTAGTCTTTTTTTTTTTTTTGAAGTGCTTTATTGAAATCATCTGGATATACTCTACCTAATAAAACAGTAGTCTATGGCTGCTGGACTTCCTGTGAGAAAGAAGAATTAATCAGATATGCACAGACACTATAAAGGGGAATGGAAGTTGTATCAGTTGCTGTAACATAATGGAAAATACGTTGGATCCGGGCATCAGTGGGTGTAAGATGGTTTAAGCACAGGGCTGGTCGCTGGAGCCATATCCACTTTCCCCAGCTGAAGATGGCGTATTTGTGTTACAGTTGCTCACGCACTAGAGACAAACCAAGCAGGAACACTGGTACAAATGTTTCGGGAGTTATTTTATTTCCCTTGCAGTCAGCAAAAGCAATGTTTGGAAGCTGTTCTGGGTGGAAATCGTTCCAAGTGAGAGGCTTGAACGCGAGCAGCCTATTGTCTGCTGCTTACCCAGAGCCTCTTGCAAAGAAAGACGTGGAGCATCGCGGGGTGCTTCGGAGGTGCGCGTGTTGAGCCATCTTGGATGACTCGTTGTCTGATCTGTGCACAGAGCAGCTTTGGCTTTGCCGTACACGAGAAGCAACTACGGATTTGGTTCCCAAGTCTGCAAATGAAGAAACAAAGAGCTGCCATTCAGGATGTCTGATTTTGCACCGTGCAAGCAAATAATGGCTTGCCCACATGTCACCGGCCATCTAAAACTCCAGGATGCTCTGCAGAGGTGCAGAGAGCTCTCTTTACAGAGCCACTTGTATAATTTAGGTCTGTATTAGGAAAAACCCTTTCTTCTTGGTTGTTCTGCATATGCTGTTGCAGTTGTCTCATTGCTGTAATATCTAACAGCTCACTCATCGTGCACTAAGTGATGTGGCTGATACAGACCCTGTGTGTTTCTCAGCCAGGGGCAAATACCTGTTTACTGTTTTGATTTTAAAGAGGGGTTTTTTTTCCCAAAAAATTTGTTTGCTGCTCTGTCTCTTGCAGAAAAGAGACCTGGTTAAAAATGCCTTACTTCTCTGTTGGAGAACTTTTTTTTTTTTTCAATGGATGAGGAGGAAAGTCAGTAAAATTAAATTGGTCAATGCTTTTATGCAGATTATTTCTTATTTTTCCCCAGCTATCTTCAGGGGGTAAAGTTATTTTGCTTTTCCAAGAGCCAGCAAGTTAATTTTTTAAAATGTTGACATAGTCTGTCTGAGCATTTTCCTCTCCCTGCTACCTGGCGGATAAAGGGAAAATGCTTGCAAGAAGGAAAGTAAGTCATAGAAGACCAAAATGATGAAGGCTGTGAGACCGTGAGGAGACCAGGCTGCAAGGCAGACTGATATGGGAAAATGTAGTGTCTGGCAGTGAGATAACAGGACTTGCGGTGTCTGTGGCCAGATTGGTTTTGATGAATGACCAGCTTAGTGGTGTTGTCTCTGACTCACGTCTTAGCTATCTAAAGAGGTCCCAGCTAAATAGCGCTTGCAGTTTTACACTCAACAGTTTTCTCTCTCCCACTGTGAATTCATGGCCGGAAAGCACTTGAATTAGCTCTGTCCAGGGTAAAATTTTCGTTTGGAAGCCTTGTTTTATATCAAAACCATATTCTTCCTGTTTGAAAGAGAAGAATTTCCAAAAGTCTTTTGTAACATCGATCTTAAATAAGCAATAGATAATGTGGTGCACTGTCTCCGGCCAGTACTTGTCTTCAAAGGTAGGAGCACTTAAAATGTAGCAACGAATGGGCCATTCACTCATTTGCACCTTTCTGGAGACGCATACATTAGCAGTCAGTCTGGAAATGTCACGTGGTCATGGATTCTTGCTTTGAGCTTATTTTGCCCTATTTATCCCTTGCCCAGGCCAGGCTGGCAGCTGCCTTGGGATCTGATTACTTAATTCAATGGTTCCTGGAGAGGGAGAGCAGCCTTCCTGGTGAGCGGGTCACTGAGGAGGGACAAGTTCAGGGGTTTTCTGTGACTTCCCAGCAAGGCAGAGAACAGTGAATAAATGGCTCGCCTCCTTTTGGATGCTGGCAGCAAGAAACCTTTCTTCTTTGCCTGTGACTGCTTCCAAATGGGGAAAAAAAGTCTTTCCTGTGCCACAAAGTGTGTGAGAATGATGGTTACTGTGAAAATCCTCATGTCTGGTGGATCTGTCTAGAAGTCTAATGGCTTGCCTGCATGAGGGCATTCAGGCGACATAATCCGGGGTAATTAAAGTTTGAATTTAAAAGGGTATTAGGTTGCACTGCCTTGTAGTTTCAGTAAGACAGCTTCAGTTCTGACTAAAGGTATCTGCCCAGAGGTCTGATGTGGTCTTAACTCATCCACTGTGGACTCGGAGTGATTTTGCTGAGAGTTCCTGCACAGCTGAGGAGAGGCAAGATGGATAAGCAGGCAAAGGAAAGTGCTGAAGATTCCTCTCTCATCAGCTGTATTAATTTTAGATGCTTAAAGCCAATCCCCACCCACCCTTCAGCCTCAGTCCTGGTGGCCTCCTCCATTTCCCTGCCCCGGAAGGTCCCCTTCATCCTGCTCGCTCTGTATACATTGCAGTTGTAGAAATGCAGGGATATTCTGCATGGTTAAGTCGAAGTCCCTTATGCCCCCATGTGAATTTTGCACATAATTTTTCATATTCTTGAACTATGTCCACAAGCCTTCGGGTGCCAGTATAGATCTCTGATTTTTGGTTTGTTGGTTTGTTTGTGTTTGTTTTTTTTTTTTTCTTTGCACAGAGGGTTTGTTTCTGATTTGTGAGGGTTAGGAGAAACAAGCTGGAGTCCAGCGTAAGCCCTGTGCATTTTTACATGACTTTATTCAACAGTACCCCTGAGTAATATTTACAGTGCCTTGCAGTGGGCTTCCAAAGCTTAACTCCTGTACACACACACACACACACAAGCAAGACAATATCTGTGGAGAACTATTAACTCTTATATCTAACTTCAGGCTCGTTCCCTAGGCTGCTAGGGACAGAAAGGCAGGCAGGACCCCCCAGCTAGAGCAGTCACCCTGCTTTTATTGGTCACTCTTGTCCTGTTGAAGACAAAGTATTTTTTGGCATATGGGTGACATCTGACCTTCAAGGACCAGAGCTGGCACAGCTAACAGAGGGGCCTCCTGCTCAGAGTGCAGTCAGTGGCCAGGGAACAGGGCTCTGATTCAGAGCCTGGGATGAATCTGCCTTCTGCACCCTACAGTGCTCTGTCAAAGAAAGGTGTCAGGGTTGGGGGTTTTTTTGAGACTACTCCCAAGCAGCCATCTATGAATCTGCTCATAAGCAGGACACATTTGATGGTGCCTGTAGAAAATGACATAACCTCAGGCAAGTTATGGATAGAAGTTTCTATTGATCTACATCCCAGCCCTTCACTAGCTGAAGTCACTGGCAGTGGGAACAGGCTCTGAATCAGCTTGAGTGACATGAGTGAAGCAGTTTTTATTTAAAAAAAAAAAAATAAACAACTTATTGTGTGGTCTTTGGGAAAACAGCTATTAATTCAGTTGTGTTTATTAATAGCTTTGCTGTTTTGAGCCTTTCCTAACATCTTCCTGGGTTTTGCCGAACTTTTGCTTTAATTAAAATCAAGGAATGCTGTATTTCTCCCCGATTCATGGCTACGAAAAGAAGCGAGGGTACAGAGTCTGTGCACACACCATCACTTGGGCAAGAGGGTGCCGTGTTCAAGCGAAGCGTACTAAAAACGCAGCCTCTGCTTGTGGCATTGGCTCAGCCTTCCCGCTGCCTACCAAGAGCAACCTGCTGGAGCAGCTGGGATGGGGAAACTTCTGCTGCAGAGAATGGGGGGAGATGTTCTGTGCTTGGAAGAAAGGGTTCTGGGCAGAAATACTCAATTATGGCTTTTGGTGTGGGGTCAGGACTGAGAGTCCCATTCTGGCATTTGCGAGGGGGCTGCTTCTTTTCAGTGTGTTGTGGAGATCCGTCTTCTTTTTCCATGTTGTTCCCTGCATTTTGGTTCTTTGTCCGTCTAGAGATGGCACTGTGCTGAATTTTGAGTGATGAAAGTTGCACCCTTCTCTGTGCTGTAAAAATTCCAAGTCTCTGTTTAAAGAAATTTCCCTCTCTTTATCAAATGGGCCCAGCCAGAAGTTTGGGTCTCTGCTACGGATTTGGTACACAAGGGCTCACAAAACACGCTGCTCCATCCTCACTATCTGTCATGGGCAGTAGCTCTGCTTTTTGGTACTGTACATGTCACAGTCTTTATTTGTGCCTTGGTGTTACCTCCGTCCCCTGGTCTTCAAATGAGAACACATCTATTCCCTGCAAAGGCATAGCAGATATCCTTCCCACCAGCTCATTCCACTTAAATGCCTCTGAAATACTCGCAGAACAGAGAAGTATCTCCTATTTTGTAGCCTTTTAGACTACAATTAATTTTTGCCCACCTGATTTCTTATCCATAGCTCATTACGTTCATTCGGTAATGGTTCATTCATTACCATCTCTTTCCTCCTCGTCTCTTGGAAAGAGTCTTTCTTGGAAAGAAGACTTTCTCACCATACATTGCTTGGAATATGATTGCTACGTTATGCCCTGATCCTACACTAGGATCCTTGTGTCAGTCCCTTTTTCTTGGACTGAGGCTACATGAATTCTGGGGATGTTCACGTAGATCTTATGTAGTTGACTCTTGTAGAGTGTCAGACGATATCAGATGTTGGCTGTTAAGTGGCTGATCTGGGAGGTGGTATGACAGAAGAGGGAAGCTGGTCCCTCAGGCAGGGGAGATATCCTTTCTTATCTCTACTGAATGAAGGTGGGTCTGACTTTAAACATGCAGAAGTCTAGTGAGCCCTCAGGATGAGGATGTGAAGTGACTTGTAGCTGAGCCTTTCCTTTTGCTCCTTTTTCTCAACTAGTTCCAGCTCTCACATTGTTTCATTGCCCAAAAGAAAAGCTCTTGTTATAATACTGGAGCATGCAGTGTGCGTAGCTTGGGGAAGCAATGCCTGTTTGCTCCCAATTCAGACAGGGATGTGGGGAAGTAGTGGTAGTCAACGTTTGTTTTAAAGCAGAGATCTTAGGTATGATTTCCTTCCTTGCTATTATCTTAAGTAAGCGTGAATAGCACAGACCCAATGAAAATATATCCTACGACCAAGGAATGTCCTGCAACGTGCTCTCAACCGTTGAGTCCAATGTTTGAAAACTGTTGGTATTTCACCGTTTCTCTTGGGAATATGGCAACAAAACATTCTTCATTGGAATATCCTGAATAAGCTGGTGAGTAAAATTGCTCGGAGAAACCCACCCTTCAGCGCTGCGGAGTGCTGGAGCTGCTGGCTGGAGTGCAACAGCCAGAAGATGCCGGGCTGGCCTCCGTGCAGCTGGCTCTGCTCCAGTACCCTCCTCTCCTTCAAGGGAAAGGGGAATTTTAGGGGTGTGCCACGTACATGGCAGGATGAGCTCGCAGTGTACAGATCCTCTGCACCTGCTGCCCTGGGGAGCCATGTTATGCAAAGGTGGTGTACAGTCATCTTTGCTTCCTCTGCCTGGGTTTTGCACCGTGTAGCTCATCCTGACCTTCACCTCTGCCCCATCTTTACTTCACTAGCTTGTTTTGTTCTCTTTGGCAATTTCCTGAGTACATTTTAATTGATTCTGCCTCCTCCTCCTCTTCAGTCTTCTGGCTACTGTTCATCTATTCTTCATGTACAAACATAAATAAACAGTAGAAAAGTGGTACAACTCCAGGTCAGAGCTCAGCTAATGCCTTCATCTTCAAAGGCTTCACCTATCTGGACAAGGAGCTGCTAGTCATGACCACCTTGAGATGCCTTTGGCACCGAGGCAGATACTTTTGTCTACTGGACAGAATCCTAGGTTTTTCCCCTGGGCTTCAACGGCCGGGCTGTTACCTCTAGAGCCACTCACCACTTGGAAATTATTTAATGTGAATCATTTTCTCTCTGTGCAAGATCTTTGAAATAGAGTGGAATAATCAACTTCATTTGTTTTTTCTGTCTTCCGAGAAGAGGGTAGAAGTGATGTCTGGGCGTTGTATGCACATTTGGTGAGAGGCCATTCTCTGTGCTGTTTCAAAGAGGTAATTACAATTGTAGCTTATAAATCATTGGGGAAGTATAGGACCTTCCCCTCCTAATGCGGCTTTTTGCAAGTGAGTGCTGATTATTTGGTTCCTGATGGTGTAACTGTATCTGGTCTGAACTTACCATACAGATTGCATACTGCTGTGATTATGTATTTGCCTCTCTGAGGCTGCCAGATACATACAGGGAAGCATGTGTGAGCTGACCTCTAGCAGAGGCTCTACAACTGTGGTTTCTTTCCCCTTAATCCCGTTTCCAAGCAGTTGTATAGCTAAGACAAAGTTTACCACCTGAACTATCTCAGCAGGACAGAGGACAGTCATGCTAGGGTACAATTTACCCCGGGGGAGGATATTTTGGCCAGTTGGTTTAGCTAGTGTAAGTGGCATTGACATTGTGAGGGGATCTGCTAGCTTGTAGCTTAAGTATTGTATTAATAGACTCATGACTACTAATGATGCTTTTAAGGGTTAGACGCAATATGGCTCAAGTTTGAACTTAGTAAAAATCTGGGAGCAAGCTCATAGAGATCAGTTCTAGCTGTGAAATATCTGCAATTTTTAGGTGTCATAAAAGGGGTTGACTCTGCAATGACAACTGACGGTTGCTTACACAAACGAGTAACGCCAAGCAAAAAGCTGAACCGTTTTGCTCACAATATTTCCTCCCCTTACAAACAGAGGAAGCAGTGGGTTTGGGATTAGCAACACTTAACACAGTAAGAGAACAATACTATCTGTATCTTGGCTGGTCAGAACACTGTAGGGAAAATAATCTGTTGCTGGATTTCTCTGTGAAATCGGCAGAGAAAGCAAACTTGAGCCAGGTCCCATTAAACCCACCAGCTCCAGGACTGAGGAGGTCCATCCCTTCGGTTGATGGGTCCACACTGAGCAGTTCCCTCCTCTGCTGACGGCAGGCTCCTGTTCCTGTCGCGTGTTCCCAAACCATCTGGCTGTGAAGTAAGCAGGGCAGAGGTCTCTTTGGCTAAAATTGTTCTGATTTTCACTGAATAATTCAAAAAAGAATGAAAAGTGACTTTAATGTCACTCATCCTGGAATAGGGCAGTAATTCAAAGCAAAAGTTCCTAAATTTCAAGCTAATATTTTAACTGGGAGACTCTCTCTGCAGAGATGTTTTTCATTCCCAATGGAGAAAGGGGACAGGGAAGAAAGAAAAACATTTGACAAAGAGGGAGGGAAGGGGAAGAAAGGAAACTCTTTGTACAATTTGGTAATAGTTTTTTTTTTCTATTTAAATCTTCCAGATATAGGCAATCCATAGAAGTCACTAGTAAAACTCACATAAAGATAATCATTTAGCCCATCTGAAAAAATACTATATCACATCATTTGTAAATTGAGAAACTCTGTGGTATTGTTACAAAATTTCCACAAATATCCATTAAATATTCAAACAATGCTGTTTCCTCATATCTGAAATGAACTCTCGTTAACTTTGTTTTGAACTTTATTTAGCTATAAAATTTGAAAATAAGTTGTCTGTAAGTTTATGTAACTTCAGTGTCGTTCTCCCATGAATTTTCCAGTCTTAAGTTTCTCTGATGGCCACAATATTTAGAGAAGGGACTGTATTTAAATCCACAAGTTGAATTTTTGAGAGATCTGGCATCCGATTTAGCCCCATTACTCTCACAGCTGGTCTATTCCTCAAAGAGCCAGTTGGTCAGATATGCCCAACTTCAGGGACTTTCAGCTCTAGCTTCCCATCGTGCTGATGACTGTGACTGTAACTTCTGCCCTCTTTACCATTTTACACTGGAGAGGGACAATACAACATTTTCCCACATGCTTGGTGACCCCCCAGTGTTTGCACATTGCCTCTGTGCCCCATCCAGTCTGGTCACCTGTTGTCAGTGCCTGATGTTGGGTACCCAAGTACCCATTCCAGCATCTGGGAGATGGATGCTGGAGACTCAAGGTCCTGTGCTCAGGCGCATTATTTGAAGTGCAGAGTTGCCTCAGTCCATCTCTCAAGCGGTCCTTGTGTCCATAGCTCCATGCAGGCAAAGAGCTGATGGAGACACGGTTGAGTGAGGAGGGTGTTAGCCTCTGCTATGTATGATTTTTCCAGCATTGTGAAATCCAGTCTTGCAAATTGAGTGCTGTAATTGTGTCTCATTGTGAAATCAAGCATAATATGCCCGCATTCATGCTTTGTGTTGTGATAGAAAAGGCACTCACCAATATATTTGAAATTGCCTGGCTTTGTGTGCAGTTCCCAGAATATTTTCTTACCCTTCACACATCTCTCTTTTTCTTGCATCCAGACTATGTGGTTGTACCTAATCCAGGAAGGAAACTTTTCCATGGGGAAAGGTAGTATGTTCAGTGTTACCTATAGCTAAAAAACAAAACCAAAACCGCTACAGAGCAGAAAAATTTTGCATGTTTCTAGACATTAGGAAGAGGGTAGGGGAGCATACACCCTAAAAAGCATCTGCATTTGTTAGGTGCCCATTATAGCAGGAATGTAATGTTCAAACAATTCGGATAGTTTTATCGTGCATTCAGTTATCCCGGCTCATGAGAAATTTTTGCAAATTAAAGTGAGCTAGTAATTACCCTCCGAGTATCCATCAGTGCTCCAAGTAGCACTGAAGTAGGTTTTAATGGCTCATATGCACTGTATGCCTCTCAGCATGGCAGCGTGAGTTTGGCTTTGCTGCTGTTATGGTCTATCTCAGTGTGTTGGTAAGTATTGGGAACTGGAGACAGATAAATCTTTCCTTAAAACGTGTAGGGAAACGGAGCCAGTCAAGCACTTTGTAAGCTGTTATTGTAACTTCTCATGTTCACTGGGTTAGAGGAGAGGGGGGGGAAAAAGGTGTTTTGGGGTACATTAAGATCATGATTACATTGTAGTCCCTCAGTTAGTTCTGATGTATTAAGTAACGTTGTCCTTCAAAATCTCACTTTTTCTACTCCTGTGTGTCTCCAATTTTGGCACTTTACCAAGGGGGGGATCCTAGCTTTGATGTCCCCGTACCTCTCCCTGCCAATGGCCCAGGTCTTCTACCACTGCCTTCTGGTTTGGGGTGAAGGCTTCTTTTAAGTTGGGCTCCCACGGGGTCAGACATCTACACTTGCTTTCCTACTCCCCTGATTTGGGGTGATATTCTTTTGGCTAGATTTTAAAATCCACTGAAAAATCTGGTGTGCCTATTGATGCCTAAAGGGGAGCTTTGGGGACACCGTGCATCTTTCAAAATTGGTTTATTTGCGTGTGTGTCTGGAAGGGAACTGAGTTCCTCTTGAAAAAGCAAAGCAAAAAAAAAACCCACTTAACCTCCTGGGAAAGATTCAGCTCCTTGACTTTAAACAGAAAAAATAGAAAGCTTTAATAGAAATGCATCCTCAACTTCACCAAAACTTCTTGTTTACCGTTAAAACTTATCTCTGAGCTTGCAATTGCAGAAGCTGGTGCAGTAAGCATAGTAGAGCCATATAGCACATACTTTAAAGCAATTTACAGTACTGAGAATCTAATAAAGGTAGCTGACAAGATAATTGCCAAATTATATGAACGCATTACCACCACTCTCACACAAATGCTCTTTAATTATTTTTTGGCATCTGAGGAAAGGAAGAGAAATGTTGAGTTAATAGACAACATGTAATCCATCTGTGTTTGTGTTGGTGCATCCTGGATTTGGGGAAGATACCAACAAGAGACGTTGCCTGGGGTACAATGACCTTTGTTCACAGGAAAAAAATTGCCACTCGCTAGACTAATAGTATAAAACAAGAGAGTTGCTTGTCTTTGGATTATGACCCGGTCACCTAAAGCATGTGGGAAAAATGTGTTCAGATAAAGGCTACAAAATTGTTAACACTTTTAATTATGTTTAGATTACAGAGCATTATACAACTAGCAGTGTCCGTGTTATTGAAAACCTTATCAGCTGCCATTCAGTGAATGGCCCCACTAATAAAGTGCTTCATGGAATTTCTGCATGTATTTGTGCCTGGTGTTTGTCCAGCCACATCTCGGAGGTTTCCTTCTGAGGCATCCTAATCCCAGCCAACAATAGCTGTTTTATTCTATTATACTCTATCACACAGTAATTAAGGAAATTATTTCCTTGCTATCATTATCATTGCCTGCGTATGCATCACACAGACGAAAATAAGAAAAATATTTCTTGTTTAGGCAGTCATCTGAGGTATTATTCAGCCACTTGTCTGTAATGCTTTCTTGATCCATTTAGAAAATGACTTCAAATTACAACGATATGGAACTCTTTAATAGCATCGTTGTCTGGTTTCATTTTTTAATTTTTTTTTTAAATGAAGTCAGCAGTCTATTCTGTGAGGGCTGACAGTAAAATGTTCTTCATTTATAATACCCTGTTCAAAGCTTGCTGCTTCAGGTGGCAGAAACAAAGGGCTTAATGAAAATTGACTTAAATTAGCACAGGAAATGTTGGTCATGCATTTCATATGCATAGGACAGATAGAGGAATAATTCTTCTTGTGAAAGATGGCTCATTGGCAGTGCAGAATACCAGGGTTATGTGACCGTGTACCTCTCCCTGCTGAACGCATTCAGCATCCCCAAAGTACTCTGTGGAACCAAATTAATTTGGCAACTTAAAAACCTGAGTTGGAGGTTTGGTACTGAAGAAGCCATCAGTCGGGGGTGAGGGGGGGTCAGTGTTAGCATTCAGCATTGCCACTTTAGTGCGCCGGGGAAGGGAACACAGGAATAGAAGGGGAGAGCAAGGAGGCATGGAGAGGACCTTGGAGGAGAGGGAATTAATCTTGTGACTGTGCCACGGCCTTGCGCAGAGCACGCTCCTTATCTGTAAAGAAAGGGTGAGATTGTGCATGCACGGGGCTGGAAATACCTGGCACAAACTTGTCTGATATCTTCTGATACCTGGCACGACCACGTTCTTTGGGAGAATAAAAGGGATAATCCTCTCCAATTGCTCCACAGAGCAGGGAAGCGATGACAGAGAGTAGATGTCTGCTCAATGATAGTTGGTTGGAAATCCTTTCCTCCCAGAATCCAAAAGCTTGGACTGTTTCATGGCTCAAATCTATTAGTCTAGGTTTCCAAGTGAAAGCTTCCAAGAAAAACAAAGGCTTGCCCTGAGGTGTTATTTGAAAGCTCTGATTTTGACTTGTGGGGATGGGAACATACTTGGAAAAAGCTTTGGGTGGTGATTGTTGTTCNCCCCCCCCCCCCCCCCCCCTTTTTGAACTGCTTAGTTGTTTTTCCAGCAGTGCAAGGCAATCGCATCTTCAGTCACCAGTACCATGCTCTTTGGAGACATGTAGAATTTGGGATGGGCAAAAAGAATGGTAGGATTTCAGGTAGTTGTAATATCTGGAAGAAAATGGAAACCCGTTCAGAGGATTTGTGTTCACCACCCCAGGAGCCAGCACAGCCTTCAAGCGTGCCCACTACCAACCAGTTCTCCTCGGGACCAGTTCCTGGCAGCTGGCTTCATGTGGCATGCAGATTCATTGGTTTTGCCTGTGCTACCTGAATGCAGATGTTTGTCACACAGCAGTTGTCTGACTTGGTGTAGGTACAACAGCAGTCCAAGCTGAACCAGCTGCTTTGGTGGTTCCTGTAACACCTTGGCAGAGCGGTATCTTGTCCTGTCGGTGCTCAGCCTTGTCCCAGCTGGGGTTAACACAACTATCAGACTCCATACAAGGAAGCTCCCAATAACAATGTCGTTGTTTTGGACAAAAAAATTTATTTTTAAAGGTACAGGACTTCCAAGCATGTCTTCTATTTGTTCTCAGTCACACCTATGGGATGGGCCCATGGTGACAGCTGTGGACAGCACATCTGTTCTCATTAGTTACTCATGCTCAATCAGATCTCTGATCAGCCCTGCAAGATTTACCCCTGGTTCAAGCACATGGTGCAGTGGCAAGTTAGTTGGCTACCGAGGTGCTTTTCTTGGATTGGAATTTTGACACCAGCTTCCTAACTGGTTTTGCCGTTTCCTACTCAAATCCAATTTCCACTGCCATCATTGGCATCAACAGGAAACCTGCCTCTGTGTGTTTGTCAGCATTAGAGCAAAGCCTACAGCTCTCAAAACAGCATACACCTTTTGGGGGGATGGCAAAGGGATGTTCTTGAACACATATTATTAGCATCGTCTCCAGCACAGAATAGTTCATCCTTACATTAAGGTTTTTATGCTCACAAATGCATGGCTGAGGGGTACAAGCTGTTTTTCCAACAGTATTGATCCTTTAGGGTACTTAAACATGTGCACTACATGGGCACCATTATATAATGAATAATATAATGCAGAAGCTTTACCAGAACATAGGTACTGAAGTGACCTTGGTCTGCAAGTATTGGCTCAAGAATTGTTTCTAAGGCATGTTGTCTTCTGTGATCATTTTGGTTTGCAGGCTCATTGAGCTGAGCTGCACTGTGGTTGATGGGGAACAGTAACAGCAGGTTGTCACCCTTAAACAAAACTCATTCTCATTCATTTTCTTTATTTCTCTGTATTTTCAGTCAATCAAAAAGTGGAGCTGGTGGGGCTGAGGCAAACATAGAATCATAGAATGCTTTGGGTTGGAAGGGACCTTTAGAGGTCATCCAGTCCAACCCCCCTGCAGTGAGCAGGGACATCTTTAACCAGATCAGGTTGCTCAGAGCCCCGTCCAACCTGACCTGGAATGTTTCCAGGGATGGGGCCTCCACCACCTCTCTGGGCAACCTGTTCCAGTGCTTCACCACCCTCAGTGTAAAAAACTTCTTCCTTCTATCTAGCCTAAGTCTCCCCTCCTTTAGTTTAAAACCATCACCCCTTGTCCTGTCACCACAGGCCTTGCTAAAAAGCCTGTCCCCATCTTTCCTGTAGGCCCCCTTTAAGCACTGAAAGGCCGCACTAAGGTCTCCCCGGGGCCTTCTCTTCTCCAGGCTGAACAGCCCCAACTCTCTCAGCCTGTCCTCGTAGCAGAGGGGCTCCAGCCCTCGGATCATTTTTGTGGCCCTCTTCTGGACCTGCTCCAACAGCTCCATGTCCTTCCTGTGCGGAGGGCTCGCACACATGCCCTCAGTGTACAAAGATCTGCGGAGGGGGGAGAGATAATTACTCTACAGAAACTCTTCAGAGTTTCTTTAAAGGCTTCTTATTTCTTCCCCCACACAATTTCTACTTTCATAAATCCTCTAAGTATATGTTTTTGTTCATTGGTTTGAATAATCCATCTATGTCACTAGATTTTGGTTGAATTTTGCCTTCTCTTTTTTATGAGAAATAGGATAAGATCAACAGGCCATGTTTTTACTCAGCAATTTTGTGTATCACTAGTTTTAAACAACTTTCCAATTACGAGTGAATCATTTCTCGTTAGGTTTTTCTTATCTCACGGGGTCTCTGAATCAGATTTCACCCCTGTGCAGTTAAGAATTTGAACACACTTTACTAAGGCCTAAATACGTGCTTAAAACTAAGGGTGTAAGCGAGTATTTTTCTCAGATATAAGCAACTGTAAGTTCATGCTGCTATTATTTTCTGAAGGGTTGCGTGTGAGTCACTTTATTCGAGCACCGCAGAGGTCCTGAGGTCTGTGAAATTTCTAGCACACATAAAGTTAACCTTGGATAAGTGGTTGTGGCATCTGGACTTTGGTTTCAAGAATATATTTTCTAAATGTAAACATTGTCTCTCATTAGTATGCTCCAGTATTTGCTTAACACATGTTGTTTGTGTGAAATTCCTAGCAGAGAGATTTGCTAACGAATTATACTCGCAGAGCAGCAGCACTGGAGCAAACTCATTTGCGAGGTAGAATAAATGCACACAAGGTACTACAGAGAGCAGCCATCCAGTTTGCACTGACAACATTTGCGTTTCAACACATTTGTGATTTAAAAAAAAAAAAAAATCACGGAGCGCAGTAAAAGCTAGGCTAGTGTCTCTCCTTGTCTTTGGGGAAAGAGCGAGTATGAAGACTCCCTTGCACTCATCATTGATTTTCTATTTAACGTTTGTGATACTTCAAGTAGTTACACTGCTAGCAGGTAGAGTAACAACTGATTAAAGCTGTTTCTGAACTATTTCTCTTTAGCTGTAACTAACAGGCATAAATATTTACTCTGTAGTTATCAGTAAAATATATTTTTCTGCAAGTACCAATAACAAGCCAATCCCCTAATTAGGATATAAAACAGCTGGTGGCATTCACAGAAACATTTCCCTTTGACAGATAACTCAAAGAGCGGAGAACAGTGCTATTTTCATTTGGACCTTTTCAAAGAAACAGGAAAATAGGAAGGGAGTTTTAAAATTGTATTCTACATGCACATTAACTCCCACGTTGTTTGCTGCCCAAGACTATAAACAATGTTTATTTGAGCGGCTTTAGATTTGTTCGTGTTTCAAATACTGTAGGGAATGATTAAAGACATTGAACGTTAATCTCGTGGTGGTACACCAGCCTTCCAGCTTGTGCCCCCCAAGCTAAACCCTGTGCAAACACTGGAGGTATGTAACCTTTCTGCTGCTCGCAGATCGTTCGGTAAAAATTTCATCAAATACTCGGCTCTTTTTGATGTCTGCCTATGTGGTGCCTGTTGAGAGTTGGAAAGATAGATTGGTGTCGAATAACTACTGTTTGGATCCAAAAGGCTTTTAATAGCTGTGTTACGATCCCTAGAAACTGCTCAGGGATTCTTTAACGGTAGTTAATGAATGTGTCTTAGTGACGAGAACAAAATAAAGTCAGGGCAGGCTGAACTCTTCCAAATGGTTTGTAAATCCTAAACACAAGATCTATTCTATTCTTAACTTCATTCTGCAGTTTATAAATTGATATGCGAATGAGGGTGATGGGAAGATATGGCTTACGGTCAGATGTTGTCTCACGCTTTTGAGAGCAAGCAGACTCAAATTCAAAGCATCTGTTGCAAAACTAAATGAATTCTGGTTGAAATTTATTTCTAGAAAAGTTGTCTGTTGGGACATTCCTGTAGTAAGTTGAATATTTATTTCTACTGTGAGCCAAAATTGCATCTGCTGTGTGGTTTTGATTTCTGAATGTCTGAGGGCCAAGTCTCAGTTGCTCTAAACGGGTATAGTTGTTCTCCCTTCTTTTGTTACAGAAAACTTTGCTTGAGATATCAAACAAAGGGAAAGATTTCTCGTAAGGAGAAGACTTTGGATGAGTTCATTTTTTGGTGGGTTTGGGGTTTTTTTCCTTGTGGAGATAGGGTCCAACTACAAGTAGAATACAGGCAGAAATGATGTTCTGCTGTGGCTGGTAAAAAGCCTAATTTAAATAGTTTCCTTAATAAAAAAATTGGGCTGTTCTAGTGAAAGTTATTCTTTTGTTTTGCTCAAGTTTCTATTTCCTATAGGCACAATAATATTTCGTTGACAACCTAAACATTTTCATTCAAAATGTTGCCGCTGCTCCTTGTGAGGAGTACAAGTGCTTTGTGCTCTGATCCTTCACCGTAGGCCAGGCTCCCTGGCTGAACTGACATCCATTATGGGGAAGGACATAAACTCTTCCTCTGCCTGCTTTCAAATGACAGAGATTTGGGGTTTGGGAGTTTTTTGGGGGGTGTTTGGGGGTTTTGTGGCAGGTTTTTTTTGTTTAGGAAGAAAATATTTTATTTTGAATATCTCTAGCTTTGATGCACTTTTTATCAACATCCACAGCAAGGTCTTTTGCTCAGCAATCATTTTGCCCTTGAGGGAAGGGTTGTATATGGGGCTACTTCTATGATCTCCCAAAATATCTCCGCAAAGCCTCTCCAGTGCCATTTACTGCATGTTGTAGAAGGTTTTTATGGGAACAGCAGCATGCAGAGAGTGTAGGTACTCATCCCTTTCCATACCTCATTGCTGATGCCCCACGCTATGTGGATCTCAGTGTGAGAGTGATGAGTTATCTTTATAATGGTATAATTTTGATTCCAAGGTTTTTGGGTTTTTCAGGATTTTCAGCCTAACTTTGTTTCTTAGTTCTTTGTCTAGCTACTTGGTGCATGAAATAATTAATGTGGTTTGGACATCTATTCAGGAGAAGGCTTTAAGTTCAACTTTTAAACTGTTTCGTTTGTGTATGAGAAATTTTTTCCCACTAGCTTTACTTTGGGCTATTAGCCATAGCTGTACCCTGGCCAAGCTTTTTTCATGAAGCATCAAGAATTTACTGAGTGCATATGTTCGGTTTTTTCCCATGGGACTACCTTTCTCCTACAATCCAGCCTGGAAAAAAAACTTACCACTAAAACAACCTTGGCACTTTGCACAACATTTCCTATACTTATACCAGGGTTCTTCAGGAAACCAGCACCAATGGGGCAGTGTACAAAAATGCAAGTAAAATGCAACTTTACAGTCTTACAACTCTTACAGAAAAATCACAATTTAAACAAATAAATGTGAGCGTTGGGCATGTGCCAAAAGACAGAATAGGACTGGTTAGCAACTTAGTTGGTATGCAGAAATCTTTACTGCTCCGTTAGTGTTGATACTGTGTGCTGGTCTAAGCTTGAGAAACTAGGAAACAAATTTCTAATCACAGAGGGTCAAAAGTGGGAAACTCAACTGAGGCACCTCCATCAGCTGCCTGCTTATCCCAGGCCCTCAATAGTCAGTAGATGTGACCAGGCTGCGGAGCTGGGAGTCTCGTACCTGCCAGAATGTATCTATAACCAGATTTTGTTATGGGTTTTAGTTGTTTTTTCTTCAGAATAGATGGGGCACACTTAAGCCTGCATTGCCTGCTGGAAAGCTTACACCTTTCGGTACCAGGGCTCAGCAAATGTTGGAAAGGGTGGGAGGGGCTGAGAGCTGATTCAACTCACAAGGTGGTCAGAGGGATGCAGCTGGGGGGGAGCAACACTTATACCTTTTCTTGGTAAATCCACATTTAGGGGTGCTTTCAGTGTGGAGATGAGCCCTAAAGCCTGCTGTGTATTGGAGAAGTTGGTTTCTACTGGATGAGGTTGTACAGCAAACATCTTGTGGAACTGCTTATACCTTGCTTCTCAGACCCAACCCCTTCAAACATTTCCTGTTCAATTTTTCATGAATACTTGGTACTGACACAGGATGTCGGATTGATTGCTTAGCTCTAGAGACGCAACAGCATTTGTTGTTGGGTCTGACTTGATGTAGTGATTTATCAGCATAAGATGTTTGTCCTACTTCTTGAGACTGGTGAAAGTGCCAACCAGTGAAAATACGATGAGACCTGTTACATTTTTTTAATGAGGTGTTTCTTGGCCACTGATGTCTGTATGTAGGGTGCTCAAATCTGTTGCTCCGCGTTGTGAAGACCCGCTTCATGTTGGTTTTTAACCAGACAAACTGAGCATGTTTTGACTTTCAACAGAAGACAGGCGACCCAGGAAGAACACAATAGTCCTCAGCCCGCTGATTTTTTTCTGACTTCATCCTCCAAAATCCTGTCCTTTGCTATTAGTTTCCCAGGAAACCTAGCTCTGCAACACCACTTCTTTCTCAGTTAGTGTCTGTGAGTTATTTACATTATTTAAGATTGCCCAGCTTGAAGCAGATTTTCCAACAGGGGTGGAGGACTCCAGCTGCTTAGGTCCTTTAAGAGGTCTTAAATTTTACAGCCAAAAATCATGTAAGCAACTTACCACACCTGAAACTCTGGGCTGTTGATTAGTCATTTAAAACAGCACCCGCTTCTTGTTCCTGTTCAGGCCGTGCATGGCTACAGCAGAGGTACACTACCCCTGTGTAGCCAACCTCAGCACACCTTCTGGGTCCACATATTGTGTGGGATGTGTTTGCACAGCTCTCACATGTAGCTGGTTGTTATCTGCTTTCTCTCTTTCCTACAAAAACATTGTACAAGTTTCTCTGCCTGTTTTAATAGGGTACTATGTTAACATCAGCAACCTCCTTTTTGCTGAGGAATTCTCGCGAATGTGAAACAAAAGTTTTAATGGGTCTGGGTTTTATCTTAGTTGGCTAGACGCTTTGGACTGAAAGCTTGGTAGAAATGAACTTTACCTTTAAAATGAACAGCATAGCTTTTTCCATAGCTGTCGACTCTATACTCTTTGCCCTGGATCTCTGGGGGCTCTTGTGAGTGTGTCAGTTCCAAATCATCAAGTGTGACTGGCCAAGGACTGCGATCTACAGGTCAGAGTCGCTGTATTAGTTTTACCTTATCCTCCAACTTGACTGATTGCCAGTCAGGGTGCAGATGTTTTCAGGTAGCCCCACTTGTTGACATCAGGACATCATTTTGTACTTTATTGCCTGTGGTATAACTTTCCTTGTGTGCTCCAAGTTGCTGGTCTAATTTTTTAGGAATCTTAGCATAGCATCACTGGAGTTTGAAATCAGTAACGTTCTTTGTTTTGTCCTGGGGGAAAAAAAAGAACTATCTTTTTCTATATATTAAAAAAAACAAACAAACAAACCTACCCAAAACTGCTTTGATTACAAATGCTACATAAATATTCTGTATAACAATGTGACAGACGAAGCGGAATAAGTCATTGCAACTTGGGGAGTTCATATTTGGTATTCAGCTTGCAGCAGGAATAAGAAATTTGCTGGGTTTGTCCACTGTTTTGTTGAGGGCTATCACTAACAATGATAAAAATGACAAGATGACAAGACCACATGTGCACTTAAGGGGGGGGGAGGGGGGAAGCAGGATTAATTCAATCTGTAGATTTAATTTTCATGCTCTTGCAGTCTCTAAGGACTTGTATGACTGACAACTCTAATAACAAAAATCTGGATCCGAGGGTCTTCCTCCACCGACCCAGTAAACCTTTGCCAAGTCATGATGGTTGCCTGATGCACAGCCTGAGTGTCAGCTGAAGAAAGAGAAACACCTGGGATTCAAGAGCTGAAAAAGACATTTTAAAAGGAAATACAAGCTGAAGTGGAAGAAGGTCACAGGCAAAGAGCAAAGACTGGGGTAGCTAAAACTAATAGTATGGAGGAGCAGACATCATTGGAGATGAGGCTGCTCCTGCCTCATGGTTCATATGGATTTCCAGCCTGGGTTTTGTCACTAGCGATACCCTGCTATTGTGATGTTACTGGTTCAAGCCTGGATCTTCTCTAAATGTCCATCATGTAGCAACACTCTGGGCACTGGACAGCCCTCTACCTCTAAAAGAGTACCATCTACATCTGGGTGCAAGCGCCAGGCGAGAGGATGCACCAGGGAGCAGTGACCTGCAAGGAGCAAGGCTCTGCTGCCAACTGGGAACGCCACAGAGCTGATCTGCAGATCTGAGCTCCTATTTAATGTGATTTCCAGCAAATCTTGAATCAAGTTCATGATTACAGCTGACCAGCCATTCTTACGTCGCTTTTATCTGGATCTCTCTTGTCTCACCCCATAAAAAGTGCTTTTTATGAAGATGTGGAGTAGCCTACTGCACAAATGACACATCACCTCCTGAAATCTAATAGAGCTGTCATCCTCATGTCACCATTGTATCTGTTAAAGCAATCAGCTGAACATCTGTCCCTCCGCATTTTATACATTACAATCCACTCTGCCAACTCCCTCCACCCAGCCAGGTTCCCGGAAACGCTGCATTTTAAATGCTTTTAGAGTGGGAGGAAAGAGGGAGTGTTTTCTCATTTTTCAGTCAGCTGCATCTGATAAAACAACAATTTGTAGTGCTGGGTAACCCCAAACATGTAAAAGCTGGTTTGCAAGCCATGCTGCACTATTATAGAAAGGACTGGAGCTCTTCAAAACCCATTCGACTGGAATCACATTGGGCCCGAATTTGGCAAGAAAACCACTTAATTTCAGTGCTGAAATCTGTAACAAACTGGAAGTAATTCGCCATTAGCATGGAGTTCATATAAATCAAGGCTTCTGCTTCCAAAACTGAATTACCCACAACAGCACAAGCTATCGTTGCTCTTAAGAGCAGACATCCAAAACCAAGCGCAGCCATTTCCAGGTGTTCAATGCTGTAATGGGGGCCAGGATTTTTTTGAGACATTTGGCTATGTTAAACAGCACGTTGAACTCTTCTGAAAAATCTGGTCCTCTCTTGGCTGCTGTGGAAGGGATTTATACTCTTTCAAAAAAATCTGACCCTTTTTTTTTCCGATTCTGAATACTTTTGGAAAGTCCATTTTCTGACAGTATCTTCGTATTTGGTTTGATGCTGCCCACAGGAAAGAAACGCAGAGAGCTCATGAGTCTGGACTAGCAGCAGACAGCTGGAGAAAGCAGTGATGAAATGGAGGGAGCAGACTGCAGGGCATGGCCAGAGGAGCTTTGCTTAGCAAGTCCCTCTTCCCCCACGCACTTGGATAACACAACTTTGTCACGTGCACCTTGAACAGAATTTCATCTGCTTCTAATGAATGAAGAGCTGAGCAGATTGCTATTAAAATCAATCAATTTTCATAGCGTTATCTGTAGGCTTGCAAACACAAAATAGCCAACTGCTTTTTTTGCCTTTGTTTTGATGCTTTTTGCCTAAACGGCAGCAGGTGTTCTGGGCTGCCCTGCCAGCACTTCCATATGGGTCAGGAACCAAACCAGCTACCAAATACTGATGCAAAGTAATCAGTTATTTCTGCAGTACTTCTCAACTCTCTCTTTCAGATATTGCATTTCTTTTCATTTATGGGCTGTACCTGTCTGTGGGGCAGTTTCCAGGTTAGTGTCTCTGCCTTTCTGTTTTCAACTTGGTGTGAGTGACAAGAGAAAAACATCCTCTCCTATCCTTAATTCTAAATTTTACTAGTGTTGTGTTTTGTTTTTTTTTTCTGCTGACACCCCTTTGCTTAGACATGGCCAGAGCACCAAACCATGTGCAAAGATGCTGTATGCTTAACACAGTGCTATTGGGATCGACATGGGGTATGGAGTATTTGAAAGTTCATCTTGAGGGAAAAGTCGCAGTACAGGTAGTTTATTAGCTGTGATGGCTCTTGATACCTTGAGAAACTCACCCTCTTACACCTGCCAAGAAAGACTGTCTCCTTGAAAAGCTAAGGCAGTTTATCTCAATAAATAGTTGGATACAGCATAAAGGATACTTGCTGGCTGTGTACCTGCAATCAAAACGGGTTAAGAATAAACCGTGTGTGTCTGCAGCCTGATTATGTGCTACTGATAAACTCGTAATCAAAGAAGTAAAACTCTTTTGAAGATCAAAGGAACTGTTATTCATGTGGATGTGTACAACAGATCTGATTACAGGCAATGGTCTAGAAGTGTCTTGCAGCAGCAAATACAACCAGGGAAACAAAGAGTGGTGGTTGGGATGGATGGGTGGTTGGATGGGGCTTTAGCACTCTCTTCTCTGGCCTTGGGCACTTTGACCCAGCATTAGGAGCAAAATACACATTGTTCCTCATCCAAACTGAGTTTTCATTCAACTGGAGAGACCTAGGAGGGATAGTGAAACAGTCAGAAATATTTTGTCGTGGAAAGCCACCCTGACTTCTAGGGAGAAAGGAAAGCTGTATTTTCTCCCCTCCTTCTCATCTTCCATTGCAGGCATGGCCAAGAACCGGGGCGGGGGGGAAATCTTACTCAGGTAAGACATCTTCCCATCCTTACATTTTCAGTGTTATTCATGTTGCGTGGTTTAGGCTTTGTCCTAGTACTAATGTACTTTCTAGTGTAGCAATACAAATACATAATTAAGAGCTCTCAGTTCCCGCTGCTCCTCCGAGGGCATGCTCTCAGCACCCCTCACCAGGACGATAACCCTGTCTGTCTCCTGAGGTTTGGAGGATGAGGGGAATTTTTGTAGGCTCAGGGCACGGAGTTCGAGGAGTCCCTGAGACAAAAGTAGCTGTGTGCTAAGATCAGTGTTGATGGGGTGTGCAGGAGTTTGATTAATATCCTGAAACTTAAGCTGTGTCTGCCAGAGGCTGGTACCAAAACACCAAAAAAAATTGCAACAAGATACACGTTTGAGAAATGCTATAGATGGCCTCACGTTGGCAGGGGCACAGTGAAGAGAAACTTGCCTTCTCGTACATCTGCACAGGCCAGACTTTATGTTGCTGGTAGATATCGAAAAGCATGAGAAAAAGGATAAATTGAATATCTGGCGACAGGGATTTCCCCCCAGAGCCACCCCAATAGCAACCACAGAAGAGGTTTTTCAATCTGAAGCAGGTGAGATGCACTAACATGGGCCGTAACTAATCCTCCCCTCCCACATCCTCCATTCCAGGCAAAATCATATGTGCCTGTCAACACCTCCAGCAACCGTGGTGTAAAGGGTCTGTACAACGATCCCAATCTCATCCCGGGTACAAAGTGCTCGTGCTCTCTTTCTCCCCGTCCCCTTCCGTATATTCCAGCAATGGATTTCCCAGAGCGCTTCTGTCCTATTAATAAGATGTGCTGTCACTCTTGCTCGTCTGCCAGAGAAACTGGGTAACACCTGACAATCTGAAGGGGGAGAAAAGAATTATTTCTTCATAAATGATAAATTCTTTCTAAACTAAGAAATTTAGAACAAGTGAGTCAAAAGCATGTCTTGAGGAGGAGGGAGGTTCATGCTAAGAGACAGTAAGGCATCGTATATTGCAAATTTCATCTGCTGTAAGACTTTTCTGTAAATGTCCATGTTGTTTCAAGTCCCGGATCAATGTTGTTTGAGACATGCCCCATCAAGAAAAAACATCTTGTGATTATAAGAATGTCTTGGTCTTGCTGTTTCCTGGGCATGTTGGATAGTGCCTTGCTCTCGCCGAGGTCAAATGGTGTCATTCTGATAGAGTGGGAAACGGGGCTGGTAGGCCACCTCCCTCCTATTAGTTTTCACACACTCCATCTAGACAAAGACTGAAGCATAATCCGTTGGCACGAGGTTGACTGAACTAGGGTATACAGACAAAGGACTTTCTCAAATACTTGAGTGATTAACATTTCAGTCTCAACCACGGCTTACATCTGAAGCAATTTGGAGGTTTATTTTGATTAGAATCTGAATAGTCATTTTTGATTAGCAGACTGCATAGATCAGAAGTGATACTGCAAAGCTGAAGCCATGCAGATTGCCAAAGGTAACACACCATCTTTGCTTACTCAGGTTTTCAGTGCTGAACTTATTTGAAGTTGAGCTGAACCATGGAATATTTGTTTGTTTTGCAACTGTTTTCTACCCATCTGCTTTAGGTTTTGCTTGATTTCAAGGAGGGTTGGATTGTTTGGGCATTTTGTTTTTTATTAAGGATGTTGGGTGCATTAATCCTCTGAAATATCAAAACGCCCTCAAGATTAATTACAGATATGGGTCAGCTATTTGTTGCGTTCTACACATATGAAACAGGTGTTTGGGTTGGCAAGTCACCCAGAGGCAAGGGAAGGACTTGGTAGATGAGAAGCAGCACTGTGATTTTTTTTTTTTTTTTTTTTTTTTTTTTTTTCTTTTTTTTCTTTGAGTTTATGGTGAAACTGAGCTTTACATTCTTCAGGAGTCAATTACTTCAAATGTCATGTTCTGCAAACGATCCTCACTGGAATGGTTTCATAGAATCATGGAACAATTGAGGTTGGGAAGAAAAATTGCAGGTCATCTAGACCAATCCCTGCATAAAGCAGGACCAGCTGCCTTTGTCTTCATCATAGCCACCCATGAGGTAGCTGGAGAAAGCAGTTAGGTGCACCCATGCTCAGCGCTCTCTTTTCCAGGCTGGACAAATGCCGTTCTCAGTCTGTCCTGTGCTCCAGCCCTTGTCTGCCTTGGCTACAGCATGTTCACGTCTTTCTTGACTGCAGTACTTCTGAGGTAGCCTTCCTATAGGAATTCAGGGTAATAATCGCTTCCCCTGACCTGCTGGCTGAGTTCTTGCGAGTTCAGTGCAGTAGGTGGTTGACCTTTGGTGCGCTGCTGGCTCACGCTTGATTTTTGTCCACCTAGTCCCCACCTCCTTCTCTGCAAAGCTGCTTTCTATTTAGTTAATCTGCAGCACGTGTGGGGGTTATTGCTTCAGGTGCAGGAGTTTGGTATTGGACTTTGTTGAATTTCATGATGTTTCTGTCGGTTGATTTCACCTGCTGGTCAAGGTGGAGCTGAACAGAGCCCTGCCCTCTGGTGTATCAGCCATTCCCACCAATTTAGTATCTTATGCGAACATGCTGAAGGTGCACTCCATCCTGTTGGCCAGGTTAATGTGGCTAAACACAGCGAGCCCCCTGAGGAGCTCCACTGGTGATCAGCCACCAGTTGAACATCAAGTCACTGACCACTACTCTCTGAGCCTGGCAGCCCACCCGTTTGTTCTATACGTCTCCATGTGTTCCCTGAAAGGCTGGCTTGGGCAGAGGATAGTGCAGACAAGGTCTGGGAAGATAAAATGGGAAGGTAGTGAATTCACAACTAGAGGACAGGCACCATTTGCTAATGGCTTTCAATGGGAGGTGGCGTGCTTGCAGTGTTTTCTCTTGGGGAAATCTCCTTCAGTAGCGTATTTCAGTGTTCCTGAGACTTGGAATGCAGGTTTGTTTTCCTAAGATCTATTTGGCTAATGAATAATGCTTCCAGCAGCCAACAGTGCTGCAAATCTGATAGAATGGGGAGCCCTCTCATTAGGTAGAAGGGATTCAGACTACAGGGGTTAAATCCAAGTGTTGGAGTCCCAGTCCGGCGCTGTGGAAGGCCACTCTTAAGAAGAGCTTGTTTGCCAAATGCTGACGGATGACTGTCTCTTCCTCAACAACTAAACTCTTGTTTAGCTTTATTTCAAATGTTTGCTTTTCTGCTGGGATTTCAATAAAAGACCCTTGTCTTGCAGCAGCAGCAAGTCATCCCGCACAAGAATAGGGTCTGTAAAGCCGTCCTCGTTTTGTGCTTGTAAAGCTCTTTGAGAGAGAGAGTGCGCTACCCATCCTGTGTTTTGCTTTGGGAAGGAAGTTAAGCATACATTATTTAAGTTATTTGTGTATTGTTAGATCATCAGGACAAAGGGGCTGACTGGTAGCAAGCATAAAATAAGGGAAATATATGCCCCTATGCTTCTTTTTCCAAAAAAACCTCAAACCAAAACCAACCCCCAAAACAGGAAAAGGAAAAAAAGTGAAGATCAGTAGTTAGGTTTTGAGTTGTTTTGGTTTCTGGGTTGTCTTTTTTTTTTTCTTCTGAGCTCCTGTTAGCCTATTGCATCTCCAGTCCCCAGAAATAAGGCCACTTATTTGGTTTCTCTAACAGAACAATTGCTCTTGAAAAGGAAGTTCTGCAGATAGATCGTTGGTATATCAGGTCCACCGAGGAGGAGTGCATCCAGAGCAGTAGTGCACTACTGCTCCTCTTTTCTGGTGGTTTTTCCTTCTGCTACTGCACACTGATCATCTCCCCATCGCTGAACTAATGCTACAGCAGCTCTGGACAGGAGCAGAAATCTGTATTTTAAATTTCTATTTGCCTTTTTCTGTTTCAAGATTTAAATGGTGCTGAGTGGTGAAAAAAGCAAGCTGGGAGGCCAGGCAGGAGCAACTCTCAAGCCCGCGAGCTCTGCAGATGCAGCCCCCGGTACCTGTTGGGTGCACCCAGCGTTCATAGTTTCTGCGACTTTTGAGCAGCTCCCACCGCATCCAGCCCGAGTGCAATACTGAATTCATCTCTTCTTCCTGACCTCTGAAGAGGGGGGAGCCTTGGAGGCAAAACCTGCGGGTCCTTCTCCCCCACTGGTGTTGACTAAATCATGTGAGAGGGATTAAGGAGACCAGTGAAGCATTTTAACCCTGCTCTCACCGCAAGAGCAGTGGGGACCTGGTGTGTTCGCTTAATAACCGGGCATGTGCATCAAAGAGGCTGGTGTGTGAAAGGGGGAGCGAGGCGGAGTTTAACAAACAGCCCTTAATCCAGTTAGCTCTTGATGCTGATGAGGGGGGCACAACTTGGAACCAAAGAGTTTGTGCTCCAGGATTTCCTTTACGGGACCGTAAAAGTGACGTGTTCCCTCCGGAGGGTGAGCGTTAAGGATCCTTTTGCTGCTTTTGGGACGGCAGCAGATTTGTGTGGTGCTCCCACAGCCATTCCCACTCCTCCCTGGAGCTTTCTGAAGCCCCTCTGCCTTTTCATAGCGGCCCAGCTCCCCAGTTCAGTGCCTTGTCTTTGTGCAGGCACCACGGAGTCCGCGCTGGAAGGGAGATAATACTTCCTGAAGTGCTCATTTAGCCCAGCGGGAGAGAGGCGGCCAGCAGCATCCACACGGGTTATTAAGCTACACTGGAAAGAAAGAGCAAACTGCAGAGTTGTATTAGTTTATGTATTATCAGCATTTGTAAGGTACCTGTTGCCTTAGTAACGAGGAACAACGTATATAGCTTTGACCGGGCAAAATCACCCTCTGGTCAGGGAAATAAAATTCATGGCCTTTCCTCAAGAGCCACTCCTCTTGTGCTTGGGGAGGGGAGCTTAGGAGGCAGAAGAAACTGAGCTGGTTGTTATGATCTTACAATCCCAGTTTCTGTTCATTCACCGCCCCGGGGAACCCTGCGGAGCTGCTAACAAGCTGTGTGTATATTGAGAGCACATAGGGATATGTCGGAGGCAGGGGGGATGGAGGGGTGTGCAAGCTCACGTAACCCAAAGCATGCACAGTGCCTTTCGGTGCAAGGGGCTTGCGGTTATCCTGAGCTGTCCTTTAGGTGTCCCTCCTGCCCTCATCTCCAGCAGACCCGTGCCTGGCTGGGGAGCACGTTAGTGGTGCTTCTCCAGGCCCCATCCACCCTGGGAACTGGACCGTTTCCCCGTGAGAGGAGCGACAGGTTCTACTGTTTGTGTGTCAATCGCACGTGTTGCACTGTTCTTACTTCTCTGAGCTTAGTGTTTTATCATTAAATGGGAATAATAGTATTTCCCTACCTGAAAAGCTACCATAGGTCTCACAGTAGCAATTACTTTTCTAACGTGGGCTGAATGAGTGAATGCATTAGATACCACTACTGTTTGTATCGCAGGAAGGTCCAAGGGCCATCGTGCTGGACACCGGGAGCTCAGCGCTGGCGTGGTGGTCCCACTGGGGTACAGCAGGGTCGCCCCATCTCTGGAGCAGGGAGCCTGCCCCAAGTATACAGCCCTCCAGACTTTCAGATGCTTGACACTTGATATTTGCCTTGTGAAAAAATAGTCTGCTCTGTATAAACAGCGTAACAAGATAAACATTGCGCTCAGCATGACAACCAAGAAAAATACTGCAAGGTCAACTTAAAGGCTGAGATGGGTTCAGAAGACAATGCCAACTTTGTGTCAAAATTGGGAAAGACTCATCACACAGGTCCCAGCAGTTGCAGGAGATAAAGCAGCACTTTCTATCGCACGTGGGTCAGCTAGCATGGGCTTGTTCCTTTTATTTCTTCTGTATGCTGGCTAATGACAATACAGTTATTGTTCTTACACCTGCTTGCAAAGGCAAATGAACCGATGACAGAATTTTAGTGCCTCTCCATGAGGCAAATGGGTCAGGTTTCTTTTTTTTTTGGCCATTTAGCGCAGTACATCTGGTCTCACAAATCTGAGCTGCAGTCCAAGATATATAAAGGCAATTCAGAGCCTTGTTTTATCATCTTCTAAAGGACAATAAAGTAAGTAATGAAAATCTCCACCAGGGTGAAATAAGAGGTGAGATTCTGATAGTTGTAAACCAGGCAGCCAGCTAAGGTGAATCCAATTATTTGTGGCATTGCAGGTTTTTGCTGCAGGAACATGTCACACGTGGTAGCCAGCAGCACAAAACTCACTTCACTTTGGCTTGACACTTGTTTTCATAATTGCTATACAAACAATGAAAATGCATCATCTATTACTGTTCCACCCTCCTCTTGCTCTCTTCTCTTTGCATCAGAAGAGATTTATCTTCACCCTCTATCAGCCACCGCAGTGGTTGCGGCCACTATTACTTTGACTATAATTTTATTTGCCTATAGATGTTGCACTGATCTTCTTTCTGACACTGAAAGATTTAGCAGTGGTGTTAAGCTCCAGGATCAATGTTAACAAGTCTTTATTTGGGACTATTTTATTTAATAGACTCTCATAGCTACTAGGGGTGATTTACAAAACTGACCTTCACTGACTGTCTGGAAAACCAGAGAATCAGCAAAGACATTTCTTCAGCAAGTAATGGATCCTTCCGTATTGGGAATCACCCTGGCCCCTAAGTCATGGCCGCAGCTTTACCTGCCCCAAAGCAGTACTGCTCTGATTTTTAACCAGATGATTTATTGCCCTGTGAAGGGCAAAATGAAACCAACCTTCTTGTTCAAGACACATTAAGACGCGGCAGCAGAGATGGAAATAGCTGATTATTTGCAGTGCAGAGCCTCTTGCCATGGCTAGCTGAGCTGACAGTGGAGTTTTAAAGGTCCCAAGTAATAGGAGTCTGAACCAAGCGCTGTAAAAGATATGGTATAGAACAGCTAGGCTTTGATGGAGACATGGCTGGCTAACCTAACAGGCATTCCTTGCCTTTAACAACCCTGCTACAATGTGCAATGATTTGTGTGTCTTTGAGTTCAATATGAAGGTTTCTGCTTTAAAAAGTAAAGGGGGAAAAAAAAATTGCATTGGCATTCTGTTCCGGCAGACAACGTGCCATTGGGACCGTGCTCCCCAGTGGAAATGCCATAAAGACAATCTGTCTGCTCCTACCCATCACGTTTCTTTCCACGCCAGTGGCTGGCAGGGCGCTTCCACCCGTACGCAAAATCCAGGCTGCCGACTGCAGTGGTATTTGCAAAGGTGAAATCGTGCAGCTGTTACAGAAGCTTGCTTGCTTCCAGTCAGAAAAGTCGATAAGTGTTTTATGGATGATAGGTTTGGGCAGTTCTGAAGTGACTCCACTCTGCTTCCTTTTGCCCTGATTTGACTGTTGTAGGTGCTGTATGTACTTCATAGTAAATGATATAATAAAGGGTTATTAAGTGATACAAGTGTGTTAAGAAGTGCTAGCCACAAATCAGTATAAAATATTACAGGTTATTATAAGACCCTATTACAAGAAAATTGAAGGATTTTTCATCAGTTGATTAACCAGTTATGAAACTGTGCCTCTTATTAAACTTTCTTATGACGTATAAAATATACAGTCGTAAATGAAAGGTGACTAGGCCATTTATTGCAAAACAAATGGATTGATATGATAACAGGGGGGTTGTACTTTTGTGTGGGGATACTGCTATGAGGAATTGGAAGAGCAGTCCCAAAAATGAGAATGCCACAATGTGCTTTTACTCCAAAACGGAGTCCTGAATTTGCCCTGTTAGAAAAATCTATCGCGGGGACTTGAGTGAAGTATTATCTAACCATCTGAGACACAGCCCTATAATTCATGGGTCATTGACACAGTAGAGAAGATCAGTTCTGTCTATTGTAGCAGCAGAGGGACTCTTAATCCATGGATTATTAACGTGGAAAATTGAAGGGGCTGTTACAGGCTTGTGGTTTATTAGGCTATTGTGGATTTAGGGAGCTTTAATTTGAAGATTATGGACACAATGGAGTGCAACAGATCCCTTGACAATGTCAGTGGCAAGGCTTTTGTACAGGAGAAAGCTTCTGCCTGAATTCTGGCCTTCCTTATCCCACAGGATACTGCTTAGAGAAACACTTATGGGGCTGTAATCACCTTTGAAACTCATTTGATGAAAGCAACTCAGAAACACACTTCTCTGAAGATAACGTTCCCTGAGCTCTCCAGTCTGGAAATTATTTTGTTCTAGGGAAGCTTTTCTTGCTAGCACTTGATCTGCACCCACTGTTGCTGTTTTGCCTTGCAAACATTTGATGCTGTACATCGTTAGGTCCATAGGATGTTCTGCAGGACTAGTGAGCCGAATGTATGTCACATGTTAGGGGAGAGCCAAGGACAGAAACCTTGGACTTCCACTACCAACTTCTTTAAGAAATATGCTCCTGCCCCTGAGCACCACCTCAAAGGAACTGAGTGAGATTATCTCTGCTTCCAAACCACTGTGAAGGACTAACAGAGATGTGAGGAATTTGTGGGTATGGAAAGGCATAGTGAGGCTTGACCACAACCATAGTTCAAAAGACAATCAGCCTGCTCTGTAAGGGCCACCAGGGAGAGTTCCTCTCCTGCCCAAGCATCCAGCAGTTTGCATGTTCTCCTCTTACCCTCTTCTGTTCCAGAAGCAGGGAAGGGAACCAGAAGTCATTACACCAAACACTGCAAGGAGGGTTGGGCTTAAAGTGTGGTGAGAGAGACCCAAAAGTAGCATTGGGGTAAGCTTTGTAACTTTATGTATTTGAGAACGTAAATAGTCTGCCTCTGGAGGGCATGAGCCTCTGTCACTGGTAGCATCTGAGAGCAGGTAAAACATCTGCTGGGAAGGTTTCAGCGGTAACGTGCTCCACCACAGAGCAAGGCGTGAACTGGATGACCTTCCCGCTCGATTCTCTGATTTATGTTCACAATAAAAGAGGAGGGAGCTGTGAGAAGAACTAACATAAAGTAGCCAGTTGGGTTAAGGGTCTTGACGTGTCCTCTGAGCACATGCTCCGCTCGGGCTGTCTGTGCTTGTACGGGTTGGATTTGCAGCTCTTGCATGAATGTCTGCAGCTGTGGGTGGACTGAGGGGAAGCAGGGAGGAAAGCCAAAATGCCATCTGTCCCTGGCATTTTTTGGTTTATTGCACTGTTGTCCAGGAAAGCACGACTCGGTCATGGAGCTCCTTGCCACTGGAAGTTGAGGAAGCCAAAGCATGAATGGGATCAAAAGGAACTACACAAATCCATAGGAAACAGCTCATGAATGGCTTTTGAATGATGGTTCAGACACAACCTTGGGACCAGGATTTCTAGAAAGTGGGAGGATGGCAGGAGGAACAGGTCATGCTTGTCCTCCTGTCCAGGTTCTTTCCCTAAGCTGGATACTGCCTACTGTTTCTACTTGACTTCATTTTAGGGACAGACAAAACCTAAAAAGTTCTCCCAACAGAGAAAGGACTGAAGGAAGAAGAAAACTATACAAAATAAACTATAGGGTACATGAATTGGGGAAGGGGAAGAGAAAGGAAGTGGGGAGCTCTCCCAGGCCAAGAGAGGAGCAGAGAGGTGAACTGCATACTCCCGTTTCTATCCCATCGGTGTTAGGCAAGGAGTCACAGGCACTGTGTGATGGAGCTCACAGCATGAGGACAGCCTTAAGCCAGCAAAGCTCTGTTTCTCGTATTTGTCTATGTTTTGCAAGAAGGGAATGCTAGAGGAGAAAGCATGTGCAGGACTTCAGAGACTGGCTCAAGAGAGTTTCTAGAAGCACCCTTGGGCACTAGGATGGTCTCTGTCCTCTGATGCTCCAATGTGTACCAAAGGCTTGGTTTCTATGCAAAATCCCAGCAGCTGTGCAGAACCTTGATTAAATCATTGTAAAATTGGTTGAGGTATTTCACTAGCTGGAGTGATTATTTTAATTGAAAATATGTATATTTACTTGAAATAAACTGCTTCTCAACTATGCTTACCTTGCACAGATAGCTTGGTTTATATTTAAATAGAAAATATTTAATATTCAGCATGGGAATAGTTGTTTAGCACAAATAACTATTTTTTCAATATTAATTTCCACTTCAAGTATTTACATTTGCTTGCCTTCCCTCCCTTGCCCTCTTCCATTCCCTTCCCTCCACCAAAATTTACTTATATTTCCTAGGGAATAGATGTGGTTTAGAGTAACGTAAAACAAATGATGGATTGAGTGTATTTGCAATGGCCTTTGAAAACTGTCCCAGTGTCCAAAGACTGCCCAGTTTTATTCCTCTAAGTGTTCTGTGCTTACTGCTGCAACATATCATCTACACAGCCAGGAAGTTGTACCAGATATACAAGATTCAAGCCAACAGGATAAAATCCAAGTGATCTTTTAGCCAGCTTTCGAAATGAATAGAATTTTGTGACCCAGAACTCCAGAAATGAATATTAACTGAGTGGTCAAACACAGATGGCCCATGTGAATTTTTCTGTGTAACTTCCAATTTGACACGTGAAACGTTTTACATCATTTTAAAATATACCGGGATTTTGAGCACTATGTTATTTAAGGAAGCGCATATTGTTGCAAGGAAATAAGAACTTTCTGAGAAGCTCTTGGTTTTAGAAGATAACTGGGTTTAAACAGGTTTCAGAATTTGTGTAATACAGTTATTGAGTTAATATTCCAGCCTAATCTATGGATGTACCGGCAGTGAGACATTCTGAAATTGTGGGTTGTAAAATCTGCTCAGTTTGAAGATGTATGACAAACTTTCAAATTTTGATGTTTGGATTTGTGAAGACAGGACATGGCTGCTAATGCTCTTTTAAACTCAGGTCTGTAGTCAGGCGTCAAGCTGTTCAACGTGAAGCCAAGGACGAGGGCCAGGGCTCTTGCTGGTAATGGTGCTGAATCAATACCAGAAAGTAAACTTGTGTGTACAGACCTCTCCAAAGGGAGGGGGAAGGCTCATACCACAGTGTGCACGAGCCCCCTCTGGCCTGCTCCACTGAGCACACCTATCTTCTGCCTAAGCCAAAGATGCCTGATTTTTGGCAAGCACTGTACGTGCAACTCCATGAAAAGGGAGCGCGCCTCTTAATAGTGATGCACTGGGCACCTGCAAGGCGTTCTGAAAACTTTGGTTGCTCTGAAGCCCTAAACTCTAAAGTAGTGGGGAACTTTCCGTTGACTTCAGCAGATGTCTCCCACAAGTATGCAACAAAATGTTTGTTTTAATGTTAGCAGTAGTTTTTAGGTTACGAAATAGCCGAAGGTCAGAACTTCATTTTCTCTTGAGCATGGTGCTGAATGAACAATAGCTGAATAACTTTTATTTGGTTTTTGCAGTCACTGATTACACTCCCTCAAGATATTGTCACAATCATTTATTCTTCCAGTTCTGCCTAATAAAGTGGCTGGGGTTTGGTAAACAGCTGGAGAGAAAGGGGTGTGGGAGGTAAAACCACTGTAAAAATGAGGTAGGTGAGATGTTCTCCTGGTGATCACTTGAAGGAAGGAAAGACACCGAGTTCCTGGAGCTCCGGGCATCACCCTCCCTGTGAGAGGATTGTGAAATAATGCATATTTTGGTCATTTGCTAACGTTCAGAGCAGAATTATATCCTAGTTGTAAGTTTTTTGCCAGCAGATGAAGCCTTCTTACTGAAGTCTAGAAAGCGGAATGGTCCTGTTTGACACTCATCCTCAGAGGAGATACCTGGGGCTGTTTGTTGGACAAAGGCTCCCCACTGTGCGTGGTGAATAGGGGCTCCCCTTGCCATTGCAGGGTAAACCACTGAAACTTGTCCCCAGGGGTGGAGGGGAATAATGCTGCCTGGACAACTTCACCAAATTCCTCCTACTCGGGCTACTGCTCTCCTCTGTCTGGTGACTTTCCTGTACAGCGAGGTCAGATGGAGAGCCACCAGGATCTGCTGACACTAATTCAGAGCAAGCCTATCCATTTCTCCTCTTCAGCTTTGCCAATACAACCATCTCTGCTGTGGAGAACCAAGGTGGGAATTTCTTCTTTCTTCACTTGATCAAAGCAGTCAAATTACATCCTTTTGGAGCTTTACATATTAGCATCGCATAACATCTCTTTTCACTTAAATACTCCAGCCATTCGTTATCCATCCAAATGGAACCTGGCAGCGCTTTCTGTATTCACGTTTTTTTGGATCAGCAGTTATATCTGTTGTCGGTCCAGAAAATGTCAGCTTTCATCTGTCCTCTCCCTCGCATGGAGCTTTTCCTTTTAAACCAAAGTTTTTGTTTAAATATTTAAACATGAATTTATTTAAGTAGCAAACTGATGCATCCCCTGCTCATGTCAGATTTCACTAGACTGCATTTCTCCGGCTTTGCTTGTTGTCTTATGGCTCAGCAGATAACATATTAATGGCCTGTAAGAAAGCCCAGCAGGATGTATCCTGGGGAGAAAATGGACTATGTCTGGATTCCTTGATGGTCCTTCACTTGGAAATGTTACTCAGAAACACGTTGTGACTCTGATGGAACAAATACAGCTGTTTCTTTGCATGTACTACATCCACAAGGAAAGATCTTCCATGGTTGCTTGTCTTGTATCAAAAGTTGCTGGCGTTTCCTACACAAACGCTAAGCTCTATGTTTATCAGTCAAATAAATGGCTGTCACTTAATGCTCCAACCAATCCTCCTAGTAATTACAATCAGCATGCTGTGCATCAGTGATGGGTCGTGAACTTGCTTCAGTAACTTCCCGTGAGTCATCAGTAGAGTTGACACAGCTGAAGTAGACAAGTCAAACTACAATCGCATAGCTTTGTTGGGGTTTTTTTAAGCCTGGTTTCCTAAAGAGATTTCCACCATCACACTGTAAGTCAGACTCTACATCTGAAGACGTTGCTAAGTTTCATCCAAATTTGACAGACACCTAGATATGTCAGCAGTAGCAAGATAAGCAACTGAGGAAAGAAGAGATTAAATTCATGCCCCCCATCAGGAACAAAAGTTGCCCTGTAATCTCAAGTAAATCTCCAGATCCCACAAACTACTCATAGGAAAAGTATTTCTGCTATAGGAGATGTTCTGATTTGATTTTGTGTGTTGCTACCCAGAGACTGGCCCAACCCTGAGCCAGGGAGCCAAAGGAAACAAGGCTTTGCAGCTTCTGTTGCTTACAGGTTGGCCTCTTGCTAAACGCTTTCCGAACTTCACCGTCAGAGATGCGTGTCAGCTTTTGGTTTTTTGTTTTAAATACACACAGGTGGTTTTTCCATTAAATATTGTGCAACTGTCCTGGGAGGTACGTTTCCAGTACTTTCTTTACTAATAATTCTTGAGCACAGGAGGGAAACGGAACTTGAGGGCAGAGGGCACAGAAAGCTTCATTGCATTAGATAGGATGGCAACCTGAGAACACCTCTGGTGTGGGACAGAGGCATCTGTAAGATGACAACGCAAACATGCCAGATTCATATGACATGGTGCGATGTCTCCGTGATCCCAGAACTCTGCCTGGGACATTGACGTTTGGACCATAATGGTCCTCTGATGAATGCCAATAAAACGGTGAGTTTCTGTAGACATCAGGCGTGTTGCATGGCAGGGGAAAAAAAAGCGGGCTGTTTTTCAGCTCTGTGGTTTGGGTAGACCCTCGTGACCAACTGCACGGGCTACCAGTGCTCAGAAAAGGTGTTGGAGCTGAACCTCATTTTCAGGTCTGAAGCTTTCTTCCAAGTCTTCATGAGCATTCGTTGCTATGTGTAAAAGAAGGAAAGCAACATTTAGAAAGCAAGGAAACCGTATAGGCTCTAGGTAGCACTGCCTAACAGGAGGACAACGG
This sequence comes from Balaeniceps rex, assembly GCA_013401315.1. NCBI lineage: Eukaryota > Metazoa > Chordata > Aves > Pelecaniformes > Balaenicipitidae > Balaeniceps > Balaeniceps rex. Next base: position 18,164 of record VYZW01057673.1, on the reverse strand, counting down.
TTCTGATGATAAATATTTCGTAGGTCATTCATGTCTGGTAAAGGTGAGAAGCAATACATTCAACTTTTCATATCCCTTCTTCTATCTCCTTTTTTCAGCTGACTTGTTTGTTGGAGCACCTCACTCTCCTGATCCTTCCTCATAAGAGGAAGAAATCACTGGTTTTGCTATTTTCTAAATACGAAGAGCTGAGGCAGGGAAAACTACATCTCTTGAAGCAAATTAAGAGAGAAAAAGGCACAAAGAGCAATTCTCAAAATTCTTCCCAAATGTCCCGCTCCCCTTGGCACCAGGCATTAAAGAAATTCCTATAAGTTTTCTGTCTGCATCTTTGCAAACCTAAATCCCGCTGAATATCTGGCACTAAATCATCTACCCATGGTTACAGAAGGAATTTGAAGTATCACAGGGAACTGATCCTTCTTCAGCAACAAAAATGGTGTTTAATTGCTGCCCTTTCCATCTCGTGTGGTGCATTCTAGAGAGTTTGCCAGCTTGAATTGGGTGCATTTCAGCTGCCAGATTCCTTGTTGAGGGGAAACTCCCAAACTGCTTTGCATTAGGAATAAGTGTGTGTGTATATATATATAAAAAAAAGTATATATAAGTGTGTGTGTGTGTATATTAAAAAAAATATACATAGTGTGTGTATGCATTCGTGTGTGTACAAAACATATTTGCAGTATCAAGAAAATAAAAAATGAGGGAGCTTCTGAGGTTCCCGATTCTCCTCCAGAGGAGAATTATGCCTGTTGCGAGTGGCTCATGAAAACATTTGAAGTGCAGTGAAGGTTACACTGCGTTCCTCCTAAAACTTAAAGGTGGCAAATGAACACTAGTAAATTCTGAGTAGCTTTTTTTTTTTTCCCAACTTCTTTAACTTTTTCCAGTAAACTCCCTCCCACCAGAAGCTCGGCTGGGACTGCTTGCTTAAATTTATTTTGCTTAAAACAGGAACTGAGCCTTAAAACCATTATTAATAAACAGACTATTTTTTACCATGAGGCATCCAATATAATTCATAAATTATTGTCCATTTAATTAAAGCCACTCACCTTCCCAGCTGTTTCTCTAATCAGCCTAATCCAAAGCCAATAAATTCCATGGGTGCTTTGCCAGTAACGTCAGGGACTTTGGTGCAGGCACAAGCACTTTCAGGGCTCCTTCCCTCGTCACCCTGGGTGTTACCGGGTCCTGTTGGAGCCGATTTGCAGAGGCCCCGAGACATGCTTGAACTTCTGAGGACTATGCCTCTTCACCAGCAGGTTGTCCAAGGTGGGGGCTGCCTCTCCTCTTCACTTTTTTCTTATTCTCCTTGAATTCAAAAGTAGACTTGTGAGAAATTAAAGTAACTTAGCCACAGCTATCCTAGAAGAGCAAGTCTGCCATTGACATAGCCAGCAACTTGCTCAATGGCCCTTCAAGCTAACCCACGTACAAGATCATTTCCTATGAAATGGAGTGGGATGTTTCAGGAAGCTGGTTGGAGAGTGAAGCCTGCCTGTGGCTATTACTGACAGCAAGAAAAAAAAAAAAAATTTCTCAATTTCAGTCCTTTCTATAAATGGCTCTCTGTGAGCCTCCTGAGTTCAGGACTAACCGAAAGAGTTCATGGAAAATAATTCTACTGAGGGCTATGAAGTACAAATACAAAGACACCACCCTGACTCCAGAAATCACCCATGAAGTTTGTTAGAGAGGCTTCAGGAGAAACAAGATGGGAAACAGAAGATAAAGGTAGCTGGAAACGGCTGGGTTGGTAAAATTCACCCCACTTTCAGTGACCTGCAAAAGAGGGGGAAGTGGGTTAACCTTTGTTTATAGAGATGCGCATTTTTCTTCTCTGCATCTCACCTTTAATTGACTTCTATTCCCAGTCCCTGTACGCTCCAGTGGCATCTGTGATGTGATTCAAACAGGGGTGAGAGAGCCCGTGATGTCTGCAGATAGGAGAAACCAAGACATGTCAATAATTACAGGTAGCTATGTATTATTCTGAAATAACACAGAATACGACCAGCTGACTCTCTCTGTGATCTGCTTTAACTTTGTCAGGCACCAGAAAGCTGCCTTGATCCTGTGTTTATGTGTGCAGGGCAGACAGAAAAGGGATTGAATGCTCATTCTGCAATGTTTTTTCAAGCATCTGAGCCATCTCTGCTGACCAAGTAGCTGCACTTTAGTGACTGTATCATCTGCACGGTGACATCAGCAGTGCTTTGCCATTAGATAACACTTCTCAGAAAGGGAAATTTAATCTGATGGATTGCTTTTCCAAGTAATTGGGGGAAAAAATACAAACAGGGAAGCTTTGCAAGGCCAGAGTTTGGTTTTACTTATGACATCCTTTAAAACAAAGGTTAACCATCTGGTCAGAGAAGCCCTCATAGGGCTAAGGTTCAAAACTGAAAGTAACAGCCCGGCAGAAGCGTGCTAATAGTAGACGTGAGTGAGAGTTGTGTAGCAAGTCGGGGGCTATGATAAATCTGAATTGTTACGAGAATCCGTGAGGGCTTGGGTGTTGGCTATTTTGGGTTATTTTCCCACTTTCTGAATTTTTAACGTTACTTACTATTGCAGTCAGTCCTGTTGAGTGGTTTGTTTATTTATTCTTTATGAACCCTATAAAAGAAAACCTTTTTAGGTTGGAGAGAGCTGGAAGAGAAGGATGAAGGCAGCCTGGGAGGCTGCCCCCAGCCCCTCTGTCCTCGGAGGCAGATTTCCTCTGTGCCACTTGACCTGGTTTGGGATTTTTTTCCCTCTGCAGCCCCGTCCAGGGGCCATTCCATGAGGCAGGATCACTAACAAAAGCCTGAAGGACTGTGTTGGGACCAGGGACTTGCTTTGCAGAACAGCCTCTTCATGTCCTGCAGCAAAACTGGAGCTGGTGCCGTTTGACTGAATTGGGTCCTGTGTTTGTGGATTTAACTTCATTTTCTGCTACGGGCCTCCTGGTATGTAAGAAAGTAAATTCAAGCGTGCCACTGTGTTCAGTGAGGCAGCAAGCTTGGGCGGGGAGAAGAAAATTCCCCTCCTTCTGCAGTTCATGGTGTTCTTCTAAACTATTTATAAATAGGTCTACTGTAGCCAGCGTTTGCATTTGGACGGCTTCGCTGTTCTCATTTTCAAGGCTTCTCTCAGATCTGAAAGTAAAGGTCGGGTTGACTCCCCTCATTTGAAATAGAGGGGAAGAAAGTTAACCCTGTAGGCAGGTGGCTCTAGCGCAGTAATCCCCAGGAACACGAGGGAGTCCTCGCTCGTGCGCGGCAGGGGCAGAGCTCTGAGCCCGCTCTCCCTTTTGCTCCGTTTTCATTTCCCTGCCCTCTTCATTAGCTGATGGTAGTTCGAACTTCTTGCATCCTTTCAAGGAGATCCTCCTGCACATCCTCTGGGATTCATGAAATGCAGATATCTGGTAAGCGGCACAAATCACACGCTTCTGGCCCGCACTTGCCAGAAGCCCTGGATAAGTTTTCAGCTGAGTTTATACTTCGCCTCCCTCCACTCCACAGAGGAATAATATATGGCTCCATTTGCTCCAGAAAAATTTGCACCAAAACCCAACAATCTATTCCCTCAAGGATTATTTTTTGCTGATTGAGAGGTGTTTGGAGATGACAGGCATCTGATCTCATCTTAAGCCTTAAATTGCAGTAAATCCTGTATTTATTTACTTTTTACTTCAACCAAATAGGACATTATCCTGCCTTTGAGTTAATGCCTTCAGTGCTTGCCTTAGCTGAGTGCTGCGTGCCAAAGGCATTATTATCTGCTGTCACTGGACAAGGAACAGCACAGGGCCACCAATTCATGTACGAAAGAGCTAAAACACTAAATAGGATTATGTGGCTCATAAGACACAGAGAATCAGAACCAGCCTGTTAAGCAGTCTTTAAGTTGTACCGCATATATGTAACGATTGTTTTGCTTCTGCACGGGGAAATTGAAGGACAGGTAAAGCACTGTGAAACAGCCTGAGACACTGCATTGTGTCTGGGCACAGGATGGGATGCCTCGTCATCTTCCTGACGTTGGCATCCAAAGGCTGGGAGTAAGAAAGATCTCAGTGGATATTTTCTCGAGACCACAACCTATATCTGAATGAATAAAACATGGTTTTGAATAAGGGTGTGCAAAAATTCACATCTGAAATGGAAAACACTTTTTGGGGGGATTTTGGTTTTTTTGGTTGGTTGGTTTTGTTAAATAATCAAGAGCACCTTACCCTCCTGTATCCACAGGACCCGGCTAGCAACCTTCTTCAGAACAGATTATCTTTGACTCAAATGGTACATTTACTTTGGGATGGGTTACCCCATAGAGGGTTCTAGGTGTTCTGAATGTGAGGAATGTATGTGGTAGGTTGGTACATTATGAACCTAAACAAAGAAGACTTACAAGACTAAATGTTGTTTTATTGCCTATTTAAGACTTTGAGATGAAACACTTGTATAAAAGAAGGTGCATTATCCCAAGACAGTGGCTTTATTTCTGCTATTACTAACACAGTGTTACAAAGACCCAAAAGGTCTCTGCAAGCTCTCTGCTCTGACTGAGCTATGAATGAAGGCCAAGATGAACTTCTCCCAGTAAGTCCCAATCACTACGCCAAGGCACTCGCCTTCAAAGAGGTGTCCTGGGCAATAAAGCTAGAGGTCTGATCAATAACAGAGCCAGTTCATATGCATTTTTACTGATGTATGGTTTTTTTCACCCAACGATAATGTGTGCGGGTGTAATTTCTTTTAGCGCAGAAGCACTGAAAAATTAATTGCCGCTGTTCTCCGTGGATGTGTTCAGCTGCTCCTTGTTCTAAACATCCCATGGGCTCTGAGGGATGGTTTCTGTGCAGGCAGTAGCTGTTACCCTGGCAAATAAGTGTTCAGCCTCCGTTTAGAAATCTAATTTTCTTCCCTGATTTGTTGTGGGAAAAATTGCATGGCATTCTTGTCACAGAGTTCCTTTTCTAGTTTTCCTGTGTTTTGCACTCCCGCAATCTCTGCAATTATCTTTGGCACAGCAATTATTATCGTACCAGCTGTAATTCTTGCAATAGGTGATCCTAATGCAATATTGCTAGGTGTCTTGTGAAATTCCAGTACTGGTGAGGACGGACCCCACCAGAGCTTTTATTATAGACTTTTGCTAATTTGTTTGGGTATGCACATGAAGGCTTTGATGTGATTTACCTCACATGCCATAGCAAAGCGAATTGCCAAAATTATTTACCTCTGAACTGTGTTCTTTTATCTAGAAAAGTGCGGTTTATGGCAGGTGTTTAGGGATGAGTTTCTGCACGGTGTGTTTTTGAATTGCTTGGCGCCTCAGTTGAATGGCACAGGTTTTAGTTTTATACATCACCGAAAAAAGCAAACTTACAAAGCACTGTTTATGAGAACTATCTCTGTATTTCAACAACTGTTTTAATTATTACAAAATCAGTTTTTAAATATATTGTCATTTCAAATTTAGTTTTTGTAGATCTATTTCAGTTATAGAGACTAGTCACATATATATTCACGGAGACCTTAAAAGTCTGATTTGTTTTTACATTTCTCCCATTTACATTGATTAAATGCCATACACTAAATAATTCCCATACCCATTAACATATGATTTGCCCACTAGTAATTACTTTGTCATCTTTACTTCCTCAGGCTATTTTCAACTTTAAGCCACTGTTAATCCATGACCTTAGTGCTTTTGTCTCCAGGTCTGAATTATATAAGTATTATGGAACAAGGATTGAAATGAACTATTCTTGGCTTTATTGTACAATTACAGTCAGCTGATTGGCTTTTCTATTTCCACTAACTAAACTAATAGAGTAAATTTAATTCCTTTATGAAAGGATCATAAGAATTTTTTTTTTTTTCAGGGCGGCAAGGCCAAATAAGAAATATTTCTAAGGGGAAAGTAAAAATGGAGGAAAATAGCAACTGTCTGCTTTTCTGGGTGTTCAGGATTGCTGCCAAGTGGATACAAATTCGACTGAAGCAGGAGCATATCACGCACTCTGCAGTGGCCACTGCAATGGTAATTGAATAAAATCTGCTGAGAGCAAAAAAAAAAAATAAGCACTTTGGTCATGGAGTTGAAATGGAAAAGCAGGTGCCTTTAAAGGACCTTTTTGTAGTGTGCCTCCTCAAACTCCTTCTCCCTCCATGAGACTACCCAAAAAGCAGAACACCTGTTGAACATCAAGTTTCTTTTTGGATGCAGGAGTGCAGCATCGTATAGCATGGTCATGCCTCTAACAGGCTGGGCAGTTTGCTATTGCTCCTGTTCCAGGTGAGCTGACTGATTCGCATTTGAAATGCTATCTCTAAGCTGCTTTTGTTCAATCCTTACCTTCATGAAAGGTTATAATCAAAAGGCCAGACTTTTGGGAGAGTTTGGCTCCCTTATATGATACTGGTTTCCAAGTGGTGTGTAAATAAGGGGTCACATTTTCCAAAGAGAGCACTGCCCCACCGTCGATGCTGTGAGAAATCTGCTTTGCAGCTCCTTGGCTGTATTTAGGGGGAAACATTGCTGACAGGCTGAGTCAGTGGCCCAAATTCTCCTCCCTTTATCCATATAACCACATGAAAGCTTGTGCCTCCTATCCACAGAGTGTGCATGAATAATTTGCTTGGCATGGGACTGGAGCTAGCTAGCACAATAACTATGCTTTTGTAGGCTCCATATGTCCCTTGCCTTGGAGCTTTTCAAATGATACAAAACTCTGGTACTGTGACTAAAATGAGAAAAGGCTGGGCAATGACTTCAGAAGCAATTGGGAGTGACCTAAAGCTCATGAAAGGACTCTTGGCTTCAGTGGATGTTGACCCAAGTCCATCAGAGACTTAAGAGTTACGTCCAGACCCAGTGGAGATCCTGCAATGACCCCTGTAGTCTGCAAAGGGATTGGTTTTTCCAATCAGTGCAAGGGAGTCACAACTTCCTTCAGAAACACCAGGTTCTTCAACTGTACTTCTCGAAATACGCTCAAGGAATATATGTGCGCACACATTGCCTATCCCTCTCCTCCTCTATGCGCTGAACATTTTTGGTGTAGGAGAGTTCAGTGACGGAAGTGTAAACCTTCTGTTTACATCTACAAACAAGATAAGGTACAAATTGCTGCAATACAAACTTCCCTGCTCTGGCCCTCCACTGACCTCAGCTAACAAACGACAAGAAGCCTCCTTTCTCACAGCTGCAGGAGACTCCAGCCTCTAGGACAAAGTTTCAACCAGTAAACGTTCTTGCAAAATCTTCTGCGTGAATTTTTCCAACTGCTATGCTATTCATACGCCACCCGGGGCCAGGGGGCTCATGCCTGCGGCATGAAGGCCAGACGCTGCCGTACCCGCAGCAGGGTACTTGCAGGGTGCTCCAGACATCCCCAGACACATTTGCACGTGTTTCCTGAAATCAAGAAACGAGCTACGTGCGCTTTTGCCAAAGGGCTTGGATAGAGAAGTGCACGCTTGTACCGCACTTCGGACTAACTGACAGCAGACATCCATGTCACTGTATCACACGCTCATGTCTTCTCCTTGGAAGCTCTTTGCTGGGTCAAATAAATTGGTTGCAAAATATCTAAGATTCTGCCAAGTAAACACAAGTATAATTAGATTAAAAAGCTACTCATGCATTGTCTTATTTTTATAGATTTCAATGGGTGCAGAGAGATCTGTCAAGAAGACAAGAGCCAGTTTCTAGGCACGGGAATCCAACTCCTTGGTGACCTGGACAGATGATACATGGCCTGAAGGAAGGATACAAGGAGAGGGCTGGGGCATGTGAAAAGTCTTACGGAATGGAGCAGAAAAGCAAAAGGGACTTCTGTCCTTGACAGCTGTAATTACAGCTCCATGCACTGGAAGATCTCGCAGCCCTTTCTGCTAAAAGCTCATAGCCATTGGCAATCCTAGTCCGGCTGCACATGCATGCCATTGAGACTGTGGTGGGGGTTTTTTCAATCAGAATTTGTTAATCTGGGATTTCCACAGCCATGTCTGTTCTGGGTGCTCGGTGGAAGCTGTCGCGCTTGGTATCAGTGTCCGACCGTAGGGCAGTGCAAGGTGGAGCTTTTCAACACCAATGCTGCCTTTGCAAAAGGGTGAGAGTGACGATGATGTTGTATCTCCCCAGGCAGGACTCGGGTCCCTCTCCTCCTGGAGCAGCTCAGCAGAGGGGCACAAGGACATCACCTCTGGCACAGGTCACCCAACGGCAGACCCCCAGAAGGTGGGCTGGTGCTCAGGTGAGGCACTGCCGTAAGCTTACCTTGTTCTTACCCTGCCAGCATTGAATGGTCACTATTGGCATGCCCTGGAGATGGCATGAAATGGCCCTAACAGGGCAGCAGTTCTTATACGTTTAAGCAATGCAGAAGCTCTTCTTTCATTCCTTGTGCTGTGCAGCGGGTTGCAGGAGAGTGGCTCAGGGATAGCTGCAAGAGAACAGGGCCATGGGGACAGTTCTTTGTCAGAGTTGTTAGGAGGCTGCCAAAGCAGCAGAGAGGTGGTAACTCCAGATCCCTCCTGGTGCTCTCGGTAGAAGCATGTCAGATCTTGAAAACTGCTGACTCCTGACCCAGAGGCCTTTTTTCTATTCATAGTGGTGTTCAAAAAAAGTCATGCAATTAGATACTGCTGCTCTAAACCAGGTCGTTTTATACATACATAACCAGGGCTATAGAATTACATTCTCACTGTTCAGACGGGTTAATTAATTCACAGAATCAAACAGGATAAGCACACATTTGTTTTAATGAGCCCAGTATTACGCATCTGGCTGGGGGTGGGGGGGCATGCCCTTTTGGCTCTTGGGGTGTTTGGTTGACCCTTGGGTGCTGGGAGATGCCAGCACGGCTCACAAACTATGACGGGTTTAGGGCTCTCAGCCGTGGGCCAGCATCTCCCTGTCCTGGGGTTGCATGAACACAAATGTCCACCTTGTTGGTAGGTGAAATGGCTCAGAATTGGACAAATCTCTGGTTTGAATATAGGCTTTGAGTTACAGAGAGCTGTGGGCAGGAATCTGCTGTGAAAACAGTATAGAGAAACAGCGTTGCTGCTAGGTACCAGTTTTTCCTCTCCCTGTAACAAATGTCCCTCTTGGCTGGCTAGCGCGGAGTAACGCATTAACTGAGTGTGATAAGGGAGGCGAACTCCGATACCAGCTCCGTTTTCAGTCCTGTGTTTGTTCTGCAGTTAGCACAAAGGGGTCTTGGTCCCTCGATAGGCCCTGTCATGTCAAAGCAATGTCAGTTAAGCCAACAAATCCATTCATGTTACAGTCATTTCCAAGCTATGCTTCCTCCCTTTAAAAATTCTGGATGGAAATGTTAGGGATATTTAAGAATTAAGCTGATAAAACATGGGGAGAAAACGTGGAAACAGCTGGCTCACAAACATGAGCCTGATTCCCATCACCAACATTCAGTGGTGTTATTTATATTCTAGTGTATACAGAAAGTAGAGGGGCCTGAAAAATACAACACGTATAACCCAATATACGTGCATCGTAGGACAGGCAATTACCTCCTTAGCAGAGCTGCCGTATCTTCAGGCATACAAGACGTGCTGTCCACGTGCACATCTCCTCGGGTCTGCCATGCACCTGCAGGTGAGGAGGAGCTCCAGCGGGGTCATGGTTATCAGGAAGGCCTAAATGGTCCAAATCCTCTAAATATGCCTGGGTAACACTTCTGGCTGGGAAAGAAATGTCATGCCTTCAAACTGGGGTATATGGGAGCTCTAATCCTGGTGCCATCCAATTCAGCCCCTGATATTGTGGGTAATAGTGCTATAATCTTTACTGCAAAATGATCACTTTTTGTTTTAGAAGTAAGTTGGGTGTATGAAAGCAGCATCTATATTACTGGCAGGTTGCTAGCTAACACTTTCAGCCATATTATTATTCCTACTGGCATCCTTATGGATCCTACCCCAGCTCATCCCTCCTTGCAACCAAAAGACAAAGTAAGGCTTGGTTTAAAAGTCTCGGGGATTTTGAGGGCTGATCCATGTTTTTTGTGCTTAGAGTTGACAAAATTAGCTGCTTACTTCATTGACTGAAAACAGATAAAAAGAAATACCTGCTTGTGCAACAAATAATTCATCAGTGAAAGAAAGTGTTGCAGGATACTATTTGGGATGAAAACTGCTTGATGTTAGTCTCCACGAGTCAATCTGCTACCTATAAAGTTAAAGGAAGGGATTCCTGCTGGCTGTCCTCTCTTCAGGAAAAAAACGAAGGGGGAAAAAAAGAAAAAACAACTCCTCTTAACACTGCCTGCATTTAGAAACAGCCTACATTTCCAGTAATTAAAAGTGATGATCCTGACAAACATTCGCCTCCAAAGAAATAGCCTATTGTAAACGTAAACTCTCAAGATCCTTCCAGGCATACCAGCACAACTCTCTCCTAAAAATTCTTCCCAAGCCATCTGGTGCCTTATCTTTGCAGCCAAGCCATACAATAACTTTAAAAGAGGATTGCTGCTAGCAGGCTCTAGTCTCAGGACTACAGATTCCCTTGGAAATATCACAGCTAGCTCTGAACCGTCAGCCAGGCAGCTCTGGCTGTGCGAATGCTCCCCTTCTTTCTATCATGACCCAAAATGTCCAGCTGTGGTTCTTTGGGGAGATCCCTTCCTCGTGTGGTTCGTGAAGGGAGTGAAGGAGTTACAGGGAGAAGCTGGAGATGCTGTGTGCTTCCAAACAGGGATTTACACTCCATTAATTCTCTCTACGGCGGCCCAGCCTGAGTGGCATGACATGAATGTGGTTACGAAGGCTGCAGCCAATTCACATCACTCGGGTAGCTCTCCCCGCACCTGTGAGGGGAACGTATGGATTCCAGGTTCGCTCCTACACAGCCTTTGTCATCAAAAAAAGGTATTTAGTGAATGAGAAGGCAGGAAGGTGTGGAGCAGAGATGGCTGATGGAAGCAGCCGGGAAGGAGAGGACAACTCTGTTTCAGCTTTGCAGATCATCCAGAGTTTGCTCTCCCTTGGTTGCATCCCGCTACTTCTGAGCCTGTTCCTTAACATCTCACCTAAAATCCATCATGTAAGAAACACCGAATTCCTACTGTTAAGTGCCCTATTTTGGTGGCGCAAGCAGAGCTTGACAGTGAAGTTAAGGAACAAAGCCGAGGCTGCAGGCACCTGACAGCAAAGCAATGATCCAGGCACAAACCGGAGCGAGGGATCCTGTGTGAGCTGTGCCCAACTGCTCCGGCGGGGCGATAGCCATCGTGAGAAACGGGCAGGTTGTTGCAGACTATACGGCTGAAAATAGAACATGCTCACCGCTTGCTCATCCAGGGCAAACAAGATATAATAGGGGAGAAACTGAACCTCCTTTTTGGATTTTTGTCACATGTTTATATGCTGCCTCTCTACCGCCTAAGCATCCCTAGTCTGTTCCTTATCAACGCTGGTTTCAGAGGAAATTAGGAAACTGGGTGCAAGAGCATAGGAGCACGTGTAGGAGAGCTCCTTCCTCAGCACACCCCGCACTCAGCAAGTTGGAGACTTGCTGGAAGTAGCATCTGCACTATCACATTTAAGCAATGTCTCTTATTCCTTCAGCATCTGGGGGAGCAATCCCACATCTCTGCTCTGGTCTGGTGCACCTTCTGGCTGTAGTAGTGATGCGATGCCAGCAGTTGTATTGGGTGACGGAGCTACCATTAGATTATCTTCTCCCTCCCTGTGCCAGTCCATGCTGGCAGTCCTCAGCTACCAGGGCAGCATTTTAAAATGTTCTGCTTTTTGGTGATGCACCTTACGGAGCAGAGCCATTTTTCAAAGTTAGAGAGAAATGTTTTTTCAAGCTTTTGCATCTCGGTAATGAAATATGGGGTGGTATATATGCTTGTCAGGTGGATGTTAATGAGCATGATGTGATGCTGTAAAATAGCTCCTGGAAATGACAGAAGCCCCAATTCTGCACTTCTCCAAGTCAGTGGAAGTTTTGTTGATGAATTTTGACAGGAGCTGGATTAGGCCTAAAACATTCCCATTTTTCAGCCATTGACAATTTTTTTGATGGTTTTATAACCGGTACAGGCTTCATACCACTATACAAACACAACAACACTGCAAAGACTTCCCCCAGGGAGATGTCTTTGCTTTTAGCTGGCTACCTTGTGACACCCCAAGGGAAATCAAACTGTTTAGGGAAAAGAACTTGGTATCTGTAAAGCTGCTTAGCCTTTTTTTTCTACTCTAATGGATATTTGTATTTTATTATCTCTGGAGACAACCTACTATTTGGGGAAAGAATGAAAACAACCCTCCTAAAATAGAGTTTTACAGTTTAATGATCCCTGCACTGAAATATTACATTGCACACTTAAACCGCATGCAAGCTTGAGTGGGAGGGTAGAGCTGATCACAGGGTCAGAGCTCCACGAGTCCGTGTCCTTTGCCAAATCGACCATCTCAGTCTCCTCTTCATAAGGTGATGGTGATACCTCGCAGAGCTGTTATGATAATTAGTTTATAGGAATAAAAGTACATGGCTCAAGGGGTAAAGCTTTTTGTACCTGCAGAACTTCCAACGTTCCCAGGTTGCCTTTTGGTGTGAGATTACAGAACATCTGCTCTGTTTAGTTCTCCTAGTATTACTGTTAACGTTTTGGCAAAAGGACCTGGAACACAGCATAGATGCACATGTACATAATATCACAAGTCAAAAGGAGTGTATTCAGGTCCCCTTCGATTTATAGCGTGTCGAACGCAAAAGATAAACCAATATAATGTTTAGCTTAATGGCTTAATTTGCACAAAAATGGGAAGATCCAGAATTAAGTGTTTCTCAGCTACTTTAGGACCTATGCCAGATTGCTACCTGTAGTGAAAAGGGTAGGGGATGGGGTCTATAAATGCTTGTCGGGCCAAAGGAACTGCCAGGCTGCAGTGAGACCCAGAAGTTGGGCTACTCTGAGCACGCGTTTATCCACAAGGCAGATAAGAGGTGTGAGCAGAAGGAGCAGTGCGCGATCGGTCTGCGGCAATGCTGGGAGCAGGGGAGGGGCGAGCTGGAACCAGCGGTTTTAAGTGGAAAGCCTCAAGGGATCATTAAGTCCATCCGTGCTGACCTGAAGCCGAAAATCCCACACATTTGCAATGTCTACGTGGGCTTTGCTGTTCCTCCCACCCCGTCCCTAGTTCCTACTCATGTATCTGTTTTCCAGGGTCAAAGTTGTTTCCAAGGCAAACTGAGAGCCAGTTTCCTTGCATGTGAGTGGAGCAATACGAGAGACTTGTTTGCTTTTCCTCTTCACCTTCTGTTCCCAAATGGTGGTTCCCCACCTAGGCAAGGAGCAGGGATGATGTCTGCAAGGACAGGGTTACACTTGCATTTCCACTGCACCCAGCTTGCGCCTCTGTGCAGAGGGATGGCTCCCACAGGACACAGCTCCTGCTGCAATGCACTGGGTGGGAAGGCATTGGAGTTGCACAGTTTGACCCAGGATGAAGCTGAAGGACATTTGGGTCTTATTTGCTTGGGTGACCTTGGATTAGTCACTCCAATGTGCACATCTCGGTATTCAGGTGACCGGGATGGGACTGAGAGTTGAATTCTGCTCTGCAGCATCCAGGTACATCATTTCACATCTCCCTCTCCCACTGGTCCTAAAATAGGGACCAGGATGGGGGCCCGCAGAGGGCAGGTTGTGACAGCAGCGACAGAAGTGCTGTGCTGGTATTGCTGTGAATCAGAGTACCACTTCCAGCCCTCTATGGTTTGGAGGAGCAAACTCCAAAGCATCCGAGCGATTCAGACCTCGATGGCAGCAGCACGCTACGCAAGGCACGGCTATGGGTAAGAACAGAGAGCCCCACAGAGGAAGCGGGAGCTTAAATGGCTACTGTAGATGAGTTAAACTGTATATTTAAATCCTCTTAACCAGGATCAAAAAGAGTTGGCTTGGCATAGATAAGTTTGAAAATTAAGTATATACCAACAACCTGCAAGTCTCAGCCCCTCCAAACAAACAGAAAAGTCTTAAAACAGCTTAAAAATCCAGCCTTGACACAACTGTTGAAAATGTTCTTTTAAAGAGAAGCCTTTACGTGAGCAGAACAGCTTCCTAAACTGAGAGAAAGGCAGCACAGAGCAGTATCCTTGTTACCAGCATAGGCAGATGAGCAAGAGAGGCTGAAATCCAGCCAGCAAGCAGTCGCCTGTTTGAAGGAAATGAAATCTTTCACTTTCTGACCATGAGGAGAAAATGTTTGCCATCTTTGGTTATCTTGTGGCATTGAAGAGCAACCATCAAAGGGAAACAGCCTGCCTTCTGGGATGATCGTTGGGCAAGCGAGTGGATGCAGCAGATGAAGGAAGATGATGCCTACCCGGAGAGGCCAAGCGGCAAAGAACAAAGATTAGCGACTGGGGATTGCCCTCACCTATGGGGAAAAGGAAATGGTAACGGGGGTGAAAAGCAGTGCAAAAACCGCAGGAAATTTGGGTTCCTTGAGTGTATTCTTGCAGCAGCATGCACTGCCTTAAATTTCCCACTGAAGTTTTGCTGTTATGATCAAGTTCTTATTTTGTAGTTTATAGAAGAGGCATTTGCAGCTCAACTTTTGCAGTATTTACGTAGGCAAAATTCCCAGTGTTTTAGGGGGATTTTTCCATGGGTAGGTATGGGCTCTTAGGGGTTACTTTTGACTGGGTGAGGACTTGGAGTCTGCACAATTACCATACCGTAAGTATTAATAGATCCTTCCTAATAGGAAAGTTATTTGAATTTAAGATTGTAGCTTAGTTTCTCTAAACTCCACATAATCTATTTACTTATGCTAGAGCTTTCCTTCTGCACTTCCTAATCTCCAGCTGTAAAGATTCAAAATGCTGCACAACATGCAACTTTTCTGTGTATCAATGGAAATGGCATTGTAAGTAGGTAACGCCATGCTCCTAGAACGTATTTAGTCCCATCGCAAAGCCAGGATTTGGTCCCGCGAGCACTTCAGTCCACTCCCAACTCTGCCCCATAATTGAGACCTAATTAGTCCCTCCATGGGTCAGCTCCCCTGTTCCGAAAGATGGAGGGGTTTTGTTTCTTGCCTTGTGTCTGTATGTGCCAAGGTTTCAGATCAGTGAGCGAGCCCATGAGGATGCTCCTCTACAAGACGGCCTCACTCCATTCAGCTCAGTGCCAAAAAGAAAAGGGTCCAACCCACCCAAGTCACAGGTACGTGCTGCCGCTTCTCACCCCGTGCCAGGTCCTGAGCATCTTTGAACCCCACTCCAGAGCCAAATTAACCAGTTACTTTGTAGAAAACTAAGCAAAAAAAGCAAAGCTTTGATAGGCTTTCCTGTGTCAGTGAGCTGAACAGGAGCAAGGCAGCTCCTGCCAGCACCAGACCCGGCACAAGGGGATGCTGAGGCTGGGAGCGGTGGGATGCGGGGCGCTTGTGAAACGGGGACAGCAGCTGCCCTGGGGCACTCTGCAACCCAGATAAACCAGCAGCAGACCTGTGTCCCAACACCATCACGCTCCGAGGACGAGGAGATGAGCAAAGGCTGCACCCCTCTCCCCCAGGATACTGGCAGGACTAGCTCCACGTAAGCCTCCTCCCCTCCCCTCTGACTCAGCTCTAATGCTATGCTCAGCTTTTCACTCTCCTTCCTCAGGCAACTCAGTTCACTTCTCTTCACTCCCCCTTTGCTGACCAGCAGCTTGATATCGCTCAACACGCCCAACTGGCAGCGCCGGCTCGCCCCGGCACTCCTGGGATACGTGTCCGCACCCACCTGAGCGCAGGATATGGCCTCCCCCTACCCTTCTGGGGCCGTATCCCAAGCTTGAGCACCCTGCATCCCTCTCCCTATGAAGTCCGAAAGGTTTGGGGCACACGGGTTCAGTAACGTACAGGGTGCTCCTGCTAGCCCTGTGGAGCAGCACCACAGCTCAGGGAGCAGATATTACTCCTGCTATGAGTTAACTCATTTATTTGACAGTGAGACAGAGAAAGCCTGAAGAAAAGAATTGGAGCAAGAAAACATGCCTGGAGGGAAGCCGGGGCTGCTATGTGATGATGTTACCAGAGTCCTCTTTTTGTTCATCCAGCAGCCCAAGGACCTCGGTGGCTTTTCCAACTCAATCAGGACACAATTCAGTGTGGGACGGGTGGGGATGCCACGCTCTTTCATGCCGAGCCAGGAAAGGCCACGCAAGCCAGGGGTTTGCCTGGAAGCCCCAGCAGGCTTTGCAGATTGAAGTTATTTTAGAATAGTTTGGTCTTTCTCCTCTTCTGAGGCTTTCTTTCTTAATGTGTGTGCATGAGCAAGCAATTAGCTGCTAGGATAGGAAGATGTTGCTGTGCAGGCCCCTCGCAGCATTAAAAGCAAATCTGGTCCAGGTTCGCTCATAAACAGGCGAGTGCATGGAGATACAACATCTGGTTATTGGGAAGAGCTGCTCCTGGCAGTAGATGACGCCTACCAGAATGGGCACGTCACTGCTCCCACACATCCACAATGGAAGGAGGGAGACACCTCCGCTCCCCAGAACTGGGGGGCATCAGGCAGCCGTGGCTGTGCTCATGCCAGCCCTAAGGCTTCTAAGGCTGAGAAGACCCAAAGCCGTTTTCGGAGCTGACTGCATGCGAGGCAACTCAAGTCTGGAAGCAGCACAGCTCTGCCAAGCCCCCGAAGCCAATATTGGGTGAGTTATCTTATTGTAAGCATCCTAAACTTAAATTAAACGTGGTTTCTAAGCGTGGGCACAATGCCATGCTGGGAGGTTATGTGCGTTACACCTTGCCCTAAAGGTGTGCTGACTTGGGTCTCCACCAACGTGAAGATTCCTGCGCTGTGCTCGGCTGAGGGCCTGCCCAGTGGCCCAGCCAGCCGCAGAGTTAGACACATACATGGCTTTGCAGGTGATGCTTTGCTTACTTGGACTTTTATATTCATTGTAAAAAATTAATAATTACAAAATTAATAATTTACTGCTAATGGTTGAGGCTTGTAAGGCTTCAGCAGTTAGTTTAGAAGAGCCAGGAGGTGCTATTCTGCCCAGAAGTGGATTCTGAATTGATTTTTTTTTTTTAAAGCTTTCCCTTTCTGCAGAAAATACCGGTATTTCTGTTCTCTGTCCCAAAGTTGAGTGATGAAAGTACAGAACTTTGAAATTTTCTATGGAAGTGCAAATCTGAACTTCCAACCATCTATTTTCTTTTGCCTTGTCTACAGGCTTTAAATTTCACTGCATCTTTCCCCATTTTGAAAAAACAAACAAAAAAACCAAACCAAACCAAACCAAACCCAAGGTTTTGGGTTTTGGTTTGAGGAAGGGTAGAAGACAATGCTTAATTACATTTAGCTTTAAAGGATGTCTTAAATTTTTATAGAAAACTTCCAAATTGTAAACCAAACCAAAATAAACTCAGATAAGGAAATAATCTTTCTCTTCCCTCAGGGTGCCTGAAAACTCCACAACATAAAAATAACCCTAAATGAAAGCTGCTTTAAGCACCTCATATGTGAGAAATGCAGATGAAAACAACTGCTATAAAAGGTGTCACACGGGGGATTCTTCGACTGTTGGTATGCTTCTTCGAGCTGTCTTAAAAAAAAGAAGGAAAAACTTCAATTATGTAAGAAAACTCAGCTCTCCTCCCGGTGAGTGACAAAGTGGCTCTTCCCTCCGGGACCTGGCAGATCAGGCAGCAGCCGGTGCCGCTCAGCCCGGGCCACTTTGCGTTTTCAAAACCCGGCGGGGAGCGGCTGCGCCCGCCCGGGCCGGGGGTGCGGGGCCGCGGCTCGGCCCCCCCCGTCCAGCCACGGCGAGGGCTTTTCTTGGCGAAAATCTGCAATTCCGGCGTTCCTCGGGAATGAAAGAAAGTGACATGTTGGAAGG